>JACEGR010001841.1:0-149476 GCA_014170235.1 Listronotus bonariensis | reverse complement strand
TGATTGTTGGAAAATTTTTGACGTGTGAAAATTAATATTAGGAAAAAACGTAAAGAGTAAACTTTGAAATTATTGGTTAAAGGGCTCTCTGATTATGTAAAATGATAGACTAAAAATATAAAAATATTTTGATTGAAGTTCATTTAATAACACAAAAATTGCTTCTCTCTGATTGGTTAAAATTACCGCCCCAAGAAAATTATTGACTTAAGAAAATTAATATTGAAATACTGATTAACTGAAATTAGTGTCTTAAGAAAAAAATTCTTCGATTCTGATTGTTGGAAAATTTTTGATGTAAGAAAATTAATATTAGGAAAAAACGTAAAGAGTAAACTTGGAAACTATTGGTTAAAGAGCTCTCTGATTATGTAAAATGATAGACTAAAAATATTTAAATATTCTGATTGAAGTCCATTTAATAACACAAAAATTGTTTCTCTCTGATTGGTTAAAATTATCGACTTAAGAAAAAATACTTGATTCTGACTGGTTAAAATTACCGCCCTAAGAAAATTATTGACTTAAGAAAATTAATATTGAAATACTGATTAACTGAAATTAGTGTCTTAAAAAAAAAAACTTGATTCTGATTGTTGGAAAATTTTTGACGTAAGAATATTAATATTAGGAAAAAACGTAAAGAGTAAACTTTGAAATTATTGGTTAAATGGCTCTCTGATTATGTAAAATGATAGACTAAAAATATTAAAATATTTTGGTTGAAGTCCATTTAATAAACACAAAAATTGCTTCTTTCTGATTGGTTTAAATATGGTCAAAATAAAATATGCAGCATGCTTAAAATATATGTGTAGTTAGTATTATAATTTTGTTAGTATATAAAAATCTATATTATTACACGGGTGGTATAAGTATAAGGCGGGACATATTGTTATTAATCACCATAAATTTAACATAAAAAAAAGGGCATACATTTGACCCATTTTAAAAATTAGATATAGTATACACGTATTTCTATGTAAGTGTTGGCAAAAATTTCGTGAATTAGCTTTTTAACCGCGTCCCACTTTAATCTATCTAGACCGCATCCTAGTCTGGGAATGGTAATGTTTGTTACATTTTTAATAATATTTGTTTTTTTAAATCGCAAAGCGAATTTTTAAAGTTTTTAATTGATGGCTTATGCCAATAACACTCTTTTGTAACTAAATAAAAGATATATCTATTTTCGAATTTTAATAGGGCAGCTTCCCCAGGTTTTTACGTTGATTTATTAATTCTTCAATACCACCAAATAATTCTTTAAACTGTTTTGCAATACCCAAACCCATTCGTAGATCTGCAGACACACAGTGGGCAAGGCTAAAGTCTTTTGAACAGACAAATAAATCGCCATTAAATTCTTCAAATTTTATATTCAGTAGTAATTAATATTTTTACTCTTTGTTTGACAGGCTGTATGCTGGAATTACAGACACAGGCATATCATGTAAATTTTAAATAAACAGCAAAAAATATAGTACCGCCTTTTAATTTATTCGCTATGATTAGAACCGCTCGGTTCAACAGTACTATAGGGCTGTTCTAATAGAGGTTTGTACCGTTCTAAACATTGTCCAGAGCCTGTCCAGTGCCGTTCCAGTACCTGTCTAGTACCTGTCCAGTACCTGTCCAGTGTACGTCCGGTGTACGTCCGGTATCGAATTAATTTAATAAATATAGGGACTTTTAACATATAAGCTTAGTATGCAAGCAGCCTTCATAGAAGATGGACGCTACAAAGATTAAATATTTACTTCTTGAAGTATCAAACCAAATATGGTATAAGAAGAGAAGGCGAAAAATATCTAATTGGAAATAGTGATATTGAAATTATTGGAAACCATTTGCTGATTGATGATAATAACTTTCTCTTAAGAGAGGTTTATTTAACTTGCTAACACAAGGTGTCCCCACAAAGTATTCGCCCAAGGACTTGACTGACTATAAAATTATTCTACTTTTAACTAATAAGAGAAATGATGGAAAAATTTTAGCAACACAAGAATGGAAATATCGTCATATTATTGCCGACCTTTTTTGCGCCTAAAAGATCTCATAAATCAAAACTCATGGGATTTGTTAGGAAGCCGAAACAAGTGGAAGAACCACGCCAAACTAGCGTGCAGCATAAAATATTTTACAATGACGTAAATGAGTTAGTAGATCGATTGAGAAATTTGGAAGCTGCTAAACAGCTTGGTAATACCTCGAATGAAATAACTTCTATATTGAAGGAGCTGGAACAACTAGGTGTAATTGAATTTTATTAATTTAATAAATGTGTTAAAATTTATGGGTTGTTTTAATTACTAATCACCGTGTAAACGTACTAAGTATTTACTATAAGGCGGGCGCGCAGATGTGCGGTATTTAATAGTAACTTTACGTTGTGATACGGAGCGGTCAAAATAAAATTTTAGAGATATTTATGTATAATGTTTAAAAATAAATTTTATGAAATATATATAAATCAGGTAAAACTAAAAATTAATAAATGGGTCCATATTCGATATTTTGTAATCTTATAAACTATTAATTTTAAAAAATATAATAATTACGAAACTATTATCTTAATTTTAAAACTGGTGTAATGCGGTGGTACCATTTAAGCCTAGTTAAACGTTTCCATTTAATGAAAAAATTATTTATTTGTTGTTTGTTTTTTGTGGTTAATTAAATTTGCTTTATTGATATTCAAGTAAATTTCATTAATAAAAATATTTAAAAATCATGTATAATTTCAAAAGTTATTACCTAATAATCCGCAAATAATGTAAAACATTTTCTGCATAGACAAATTGACGTCTTTGGCTCTTGGCTTTCTTTAAAATACCGCGGGTCAAGGGGAAGCTTTCAAGAAATGCATCTGTGTTAGGGTTGTCTGTGTAAATCCCTAAAGTTCTTTTTATAGCCCTTCTATAAGTGAATCATTATAGATGCAGCGAATATCGCAAAGTGTCAAAAAATCATGATCATCATCAATGGCAAATTTAAAATTAAGTTTACAGTTATAACATCTAAACATATTGCGCCCTGTAAAAATTAAATAAAACACTATACCATGAAACGTTAAATCAAAAGCAAAAAACTTACCACGAGCAAAAAACTAGTAACACTTTACAAAATGTAAAAAATACAATATTACAAATGCGCGTCACTGGTTATGACAAAAACACATTTACTAAAATTATTGGTGGGGCGCGAACAAACATTTAAGTATTTGTACTGGAATATATGTGCTGTACTAAAATTTTTCAAATTCATTTCATATTAAGGGTAGAAATTAAAATTCAGGCTTATATTATTTTAATTATTTTACATGATTATAATAAAAGCGATAGTAGTACATTAATTTTTGTAATTTCAATAATTTATCCTAAGAAATATTTTAAATCAATTGTACTAGACCCTGTACATTTATATTTGCTGTATCTACGGATAAACGTTATAATAAAAAATTTTGCTTAAAAATGCTTCTTATTGGCCGGTCACTTTATCAGCATAAAATATGGGCGTTTTTTCTGTAAAATTGAATTAACCGCTAACATGAGTGCTGGGGCTAATTCTTTAAATATTAAGTTTTTTAATTAAAAATTACCAGTTTGTTTTATAAAACCTCTTGTGTTTTTTGTGAATATTAAAATATGGCCGCTCCAACTCCAAGTAACTCCCTTGACGACGTCAATGCAGCGGGGATGTTAGAATCTAAAATTGTTAAACCTGCAGACTTGGAACTTAACTAAAAAATATCTAATAACAAATATTTTAAATGTTGTTGGTGAATATGGGTAACAAACACGTATAAAGTTGGGTGAAATGGGTGATCTGTTTCTACCCAAGGGGATGGTGTTAAGTGATGAGCGTGTGGAAACTTTAAACAACCATACCAACCCCCTATACCTGGTTTTTCGTGGAATGCGAAATATAGAAAAATATGATGTAGAGACGCCCCTCTTTGAATTTGTAGAGCAGTGGTGAGAATCCTTTTTTTATAAATATGTACGTGTATGTAATTGTAATTATTATTTAGGTGCCGCGATGGAACTCACTATTGCCATATTTGCGAAAAATTTTATTGTTTTTGTCCGCTTTCCGTAGCTTTTCATAAACTGTAAGCATTTATAAATTTATATTAAATGCGCTTGTTAAGCTCCTTTTTTTATTTTCAGAAAAACTTGACCGGATGCCTCTACTTATAATATAATATAATATACATTTATCTGTAAATTTATAATTATATTTTAAAAGTATTATTATAGGATATTAAAAAATATTAATGATTTTGATTTAGCATTTCCTTGTTCTGATATAATTAGTTAACGAATTTTATTTACCTAGGGCATATACATCGTAACAATTTTAAATTCGTGGTTAATAAAAACCACTATTTAGAAAAAAATGTCCGGCTCTGGAGGCACCCCATAATAAATAGGCACATCATGTATCAACTCCGGTATGGGTAGATCTGTAAGCATGATTGTATACTGAAAATTTGTTGTTATATATTTTTTTATTATTAAATTTAACTTACAGATAGCCATACATCCATTGGGTACTCCATACCCAACACGTCTTCTACAAACATTTTTATAGTTAATCGTTCTAAAAATAATGCTATTAATCCGCGTATATTGTTAAAAAATAAATGCTTACCGTCGGTTGTATAGCCGGGCATTTTCAATAATCACTAAATCTACACTAAATGTATTTAAAAATAATTAAAAAATAGCTCTTGGATTCTGTATTCTCCCCACCACTAATTTTACCATTCTGCGTGCGCCAAAAAATATATTCATATGCTTAATATTAAAAACGGGTCGTTATGGTATTTCATTGATTTTGATTTAGTGTTCCCTTGGTATTTTTATTATTATTAAAAAAATTATTAAGGCAAATATGCCGTAGCAATGCTTGTTGTATTATTTAAATATAATTTAATGTAAAAATTGGTGCCCGGCGGCACCCCCACCCAAACACACTGCTCTTCCGCGTCTTCTTCTGGGGGTGGTCCGTGACAACCACTGAGTACTAAAAATTATGTTTTTTAAATATTTTGAGATATTTTATAAAAAATTTAACACACACATTTTAAAAACTTTTAAAAACTTACCCTTGTGGGTGTAGTATAGAGTCATTTTTTTTCACTTAGCTCACGAAATAAAGCTTGAAATCCTGTATTTATACATCACCCCTCCATTTTTCTGTATTTAGCATTTGTATTATGTGCATATGATAAATACTCTGCGTGGATTTTATCAATTTGTGGTTATATGCATTTTGTTGCATTAGAATATTAAAATTAGTCAGTCAATTTAGTGCAAATTAATAAAAATGGATCTATGCGCTATATGTCATTTTTTTCTTATTGAAAATAATTTGAAACTTTGGATTTGTTTCGGGTGTAATAAAATTTTGCCCCATCCCTATTGCGGGGTGTGTATGGAGAATATTCAAATAATATGTGGTTTGTGCGCGCGCAATTTTTATCAAGATAAATGATGAATTTTTGGTTTTTGGTGTTTAAGTGCTATAAAAACATGGTTATATATATATAATGGTAGGATATACTTTATTAGGCTGTGGGGTGCAATTTACGTTTTAAAACTTCTTTGGCGATAAAATTTTAGTCTATTCTAAAATTTTTATTTAATTTTAGACATAGTTTTAAGGATACATGTATAAACTTAGTGTTTTTACATTGATTTGATTTTTATAATTAAAAGAGCTATAAAAAGATGTCTTAAGGACCTTAAAAAGATGCCAACATAAAGAGCCAATAAAAGATGCCCTATGAGCCATTAAAAGATGCCGCCATAAAGACTTAAAAAGTATATATATAAATATAAGTAAAGAGCCATGAAAAGATGCCTGATGCGGCCAATAAAAGATGCCAATATATTTTTATCTGTGTATAAATACCAAGTTTTTTTATAAAATTATAAAGTGGCTTTTTAACCTATATTCGGCGGCGGGACGGGGGTGTAAGCGCTAATACTGACCCAACCCTTTTATAATTAGGGGTGATTAATTATGCATTTTTAAACGTGCCAAAAATAATAAATGGGTTAAATGTCCTGAGTTTGTTATTTTTGTGGGTCTCAAGACCCGTAAAAACGTGAGAGAAAATGCAGTTCGGGTTTTTATGTTCTTTGGTACTTATTTGGTATATTATTTTTTTACGAATACATCACGTAAGTATCAGAATTTAAGATCCATATATCACCCTTTGTCCTGATTATGGAAAATACAACTGGATTTTCGAATTCTGATATTAATTGGCCCGTATTGTTTTTTTACTAATATGGCCTTTTAATATCTGAACTTGAAATCTTTTTATCACCCCCCTGCAAATATGTAAATTTTTGCGATATTTTTGCGTAGTAATATACCCCTTTAATACATGAACTTAAAAGCTACTAAAAATTGCCTAAGATATTGTAAGTTTTATTGATGTATTTTTGCATACTAATATACCACTTTAATGCACAAACTTAAAAGCTACTGAAAATTGCCTATATTGTATTTTTACTAATATTACCGCCTAAATTTTAAATTTTATTGCATTCATCTGGAAATTGTAGCTGTGATATTGAGTTTTGAGTTTTTGGAAGTAATTGGGCGTATTGAATTTTTAGCAATGCGTCTTTTTACTACCTAAAATTTAAAATCTGCATATTAACAACATTAAACAGGTAGATAAATACAAAATCTATATATCAACAACATTCAACTGGTAGACAAATCCAAAATCTTTATATCTGTGACGCCCAACAGGTAAATAAATCCTGTATATCAACGACATTCGATAGGTAATTTTTAAAAATATTTATTTTCCTATGTCCCGCATTTACGCTAGTGTATAATATGGCTGCTCGGTGATATCACTTCCTTTCAGCTGATAACGCTTTCGCTTAAATCTATTTTAAAACGGACATTTTTTCAGGTGTGCGTTTATTTTGTAGGATTTTTTTTAGAAAATTCACATGCTAATAATTTTTTGTTATAGGGGTTGCATATCTGACCGTTTGTAGTGCAACGCATTTAGATGAGACGTATTTTTACCATGGACGCAGGTAATTTTATTAATTTCTGTTTTTTTGTCAAACAGCCCTGAATATTTTTATTTTTACTCGCAGTGATATCTGCCGTTGTAAAATCAGGTACGTGCAATTTAGATGCGGGGTTGTGGCATGTTATTTTTGAAATCACGTCACTCTTTATATCTTTTGTTCGTTCTGAATAAATCTACTGGAAATTATTTGCATCCCTGTAATATTATTACCAAAATATTATATCTATATTATTCCTAATAACATAATAAAGACATTTTTTTCTTTTATCGCACAACTGCTATGTATTGTTACAAATGGTTCTATTTAAGTGTTTGAATCGGTTTAGTTAAACTAGTCGTCTTGTTTTGAACTGCACCCCCATCGTTATCCACTCTCCCTAATGAGCTGTTCTACGACGAACCTCCATAGCCTGTAGAAAACATGAAAACCGTGGTAAGTGACCTATTTTTCATTAATTTTATACATAATTAATACATACCCCTTTTCTGTGTGTTGTTGTTGCTGGGGTGTTTTGTTGTGGCTGTCTAATAAAAAATATTAGTTGACAAACAATATTGGATATTTTACTTGGGGCGTATTATGGTTGTGCTAAATATTTTTTTTGTTCGTGTGTGGGTAGACTTAAAAAAATATGTAATGGGTTTCTACTACTTTTAATACACCACTCGCTAAATTTATTTTTTATCAATTAGTGCTTTTAAATATTTTACACCCCCCAATATTAATATAGCACCAATTATTGTACGTAAAAATTATTTTTACGCTATAATCGATTGGAGATGTGTTTTTTTAACAACGATACGATTAAAACTATCTTTTTATGTTAATTAGTTTTCATAATCACTAAATTCGTTTTTTATCTGTGTAATCTGTTTTAAAAATATAATATTGGACGCCTTTTTATATTTATTATTGAATGTAATATCTCCTACTATTCATACATCTGTTTTGTTAATATTATATGGGGTGTATTTAATTTAGTATGACTTTATTTATTTTCCTTATATTTTATGTTGTAAATAGCCTTTCGGGTTATTTATTCGATAAATTACTGCTTTTTACCGGCATTTTTTATTTTATTTTGGGGTTTATGTGGGCTAAATAAACATTTTTTTAAAATTGACATACATGCGGTCTGTTTTTATTTTTAAACGATAATATAATATTGGACGCCTTTTTATATTTATTATTGAATTTAATATCTACTACTATTCATACATCTATTTTGGTAATATTATATAGGGTGGATTTAATTTAGTATGACGTCATTTATTTTCCTTATATTTTATGTTGTAAACAGCTTTTCGGGTTATTTGTTCGATAAATTACTGCTTTTTACCGGCATTTTTTATTTTATTTTGGGGTTTATGCGGGCTGTATAAACATTTTTTAAATTTGACATACATGCTGCCGTTTTTTGTTTTTGGAGTGAGCTTCTTTATATGTGCATGTTTCCAAGTAAATCCGTTTTTTAAATTCCAGATGTATTTTTGCTACCATTTGTTATGCTGTCTAAATTTTTGTTGTATTTTTTCGTGGTATTTAGAGAACCAATTTTCGGGGCGTTGGCTATTTTTTTATTTTTTTTTATATGTAATAATGGAATTTTTATAGCGGATGTAGATATGCATATTGATAAGACCGCCCGATTTACATTTTTCAGGTCGATGTGCATGTTGGTGTTTTCGCGATATCGCAACCTCTTCTTCCTATTAATTATGATAAATATAGAAACTAACTGAACCACATAATGTGATTAATTTTTTTATTATCCGGATGGACTGTTGTTATCACTTTGGTTGGTTTCTCGTGCAGAAGATAAGCGTTCGAATTCCGATGACGCTTTGATATGTGGCTATGGGAAATTATATACAGCGTTGCCGCTTCGGTTTAATATGCGGTCATCTCCAGGTGTTCAACTAAATTCAGTGTTAGGTTTGGCAACTATGCATTGATTCATTGTTATGCTAATACCCAGGCTTTAATTGGACCCCGTTTAACAATTTACTTATCAGATCCTCTATAGCGTAGTGGTATATGGCGTTGGGTTCTCACGATCACTCGCAAGATCGTGCAGTGCTGTGTTCAAGTGTGGTTGTGTGTAAAAACACAACACGCTCTTGGCCTGCACGAGTTTTTTCCGCATATTTGGAATATCCCAAATATCACAGTTGCCTTGACTATTGTGAAACCCAATAGCCTAGTAAATACAAAAACCGATTTTAATTGGGGATTCTTAACTAAGTCCCAGTTATTAGCACTTTTTTCATTTTGGCGGGAAACTATTTTTTCGCCGGAAACACAACCTTCACATGACTACCCCAGGGGTGCGCATGGCACCCCAAACGACACGATGGAATCGCCGAAGATTTCCAACGCAGACGCTGGCCTGATGACAGTACTTATGTACAAAAAAGAGTTTTGTAGGATATGCAGGGACCTCTACAGGAAAACCCAATGCCAAGCAGACTTTCTAAGACTTAAAGACTACGTAGTCATACATTTAAAAGCTAGCCACCCAGAATTGGACGAGGAAAGAGCAACAGAACACGATGGCGCCATTGCACCCTTCAACTCGTCTCCATAAACAATTTCTATGAGATACCAGAAGGGGATGGAAATAACACAGCCAAAAAGACAACCAGCATGGACTTCCAGTCAGAATACGACCTACCGTCAAACGACAACCCAAACACAGAAAACCTAGAACAACAAAAAGCACTATTAGATAAAAGAGACAAAGAAAAAATGGAACAAATCGAAAAAGAAAGAATTGAAAAAGAACCACTAGAAATTATTGAAAAAGAAAAACAGAAAACACACAAAAGAACGAGGGAACAATTATCCCCCGAAAACGCAATACAATCGAAAATTTCAAAAGTTTTTGAAGCAAGAACATACAACAGATATGAGCCCCTGTCAACGCACGAAGACACAGACATATCTGAAGTTAAAGAAAATACAACAAAACCAAAAACTATAAAATAGCCAAAAGAAGAACACCCAGACAAGTCGCACAGAAAGAACCAACCAGCACACAACCGCCGCCACCACCAAACAATACAAACAACAACAACAACAACAACCAACAAACACCCGCAAACACAAACAATCAAAATGAAATTCCCAAAAACCTGAAAAACCACCACCAATAATTGTGCGAGGGACGCTAAAATCACAGACACACTGGAAAACACTAACAGACATCCTCAATAACTTGACAGGAACTGGCAACTACACAATTAAATACACTAAAAACAACACAATTATCAATGCCAACGACCTAAATGCTCACACGAAAATTAAAAACCACTTCGAAGCTGACAATGATTTAGAGTGGCACACATACGCCACACAAGACGAACGTACCCACGGATTCGTCTTAAAGGGTCTCGATCATCTCCCAGATACTCAAGAGATAATAGACGAACTCCAACAAGAACATGGAATCACTATCAAAAACGTCTTTTACACGATATAGACCGATGCATCTCGTAGTAACCTCCGCATCGGAAAAGCTGACAACGATGCAAAAATTAAATTTCTGAACTGCACAAGGGTTTCCTGGGAGAGACGTCGCCAGACGAGAGAAATTATACAATGTAGACGCTGCTGCCAGTGGGGACATTCTTACACTAATTGCCACCGCGCATACAGATGTGACCAATGCGCACAAAATCATCCCTCAAACTAATGTCCAGGTGGATTACCTGACAAATGTGCCAATTGTAACCAAACACATCAGGCATCTTCAACCAACTGTCCCGTTTACATCTACAAACGGGACAAAATCCGGGAAAATGAGAGGAAAAAAGTAATATACAGAGATTCACCGTTACCTAAATCTAACCCATGGAACAATGCCCAAACAAGCGAAATTGGCGGGGCAAGTGCCACGACGGCCGGCAGGTCAAGTGCTGCAAGACCTAGCAATGCCAAACCACCTTCAACAGTCAGACCACTACCATCCGACACAGAAGACGAAGATTACGAACAGAGCTTCCCGCCGCTGAACGGACGTCGGCCACCACCGAGACCAACAGCACGAGGAGCGCAGCCAGAGACCACTGGGGTAAGTGAATTTTACCAGGTCTTCAAGGAATTCAGTTCACAATTTAATATATCAGAAATGACGCGTTTTTTAAAAGACTTTACTAAATTTGTCGGTAGACACACTGATAAATTCAGCAGAACAACAGCAATGATAACATTCATGACAGAGAATATAAATAATTACGATATATAATGCCGAAAATCTTACTCTGGAATGCAAACGGTATCAAGAACAAAACTGGAGAATTTATTTATTTTATAAAGAGGTACAGTATGGACATCGTAGTACTCACAGAAACAAAACTTGGACCCTAGGATGCCCTCAAGATCAAAAATTACAACGTGTACAGATCCGACCGCAACAACAGGGGAGGAGGCGTTGCGGTCCTAATAAAAATAATCTTCCCCACATAGAACTGCCCCAATGCGCATCCCAAATAGAACACAAAAGCATAAAGCTAAGGAACGGAGTAATAATCACAGCGGGATATGCTCGCGCACAACTACGCATGACTAATAACGATCTTGAGAGCATCTTTCGGCAAGGCACACACGTACTCCTAATGGGAGATCTAAATGCACGCCACGTCCTGTGGCGTAACCGCCGCAATCACCGAAACGGCCACCTGGTACACGACTATGCTGCAGGAAGTGGCGTGCAGATACTCTCCCCATCACATTATCCCACAAACCAAAGGTCACCCTCCTATATAGACCTTGTCCTCAACAAAAACATCTTTGACATCCCTGATCTGGTGGTACTAAACGAATTGTCTTCAGACCACCTTCCGCTGACGCTGGACTGGAAAGCTGAAGTATCTGCGGAGAGTGGCCTGAAGACATGGGACTACAAAGCCACCAAGTGGAGAACCTACCAGAACCTGGTGGCCGACAGGACAAGAATAAACAACGACATTCAAACTACAGACGAACTTGAAAGACAAATGGACCAATTTCAAGAAAATAAAACCCAAACCTAAAGAAGACCGCATTTTGCAAGAAATAATAAATCTTATAACCTTCAAAAATAATATAAGGCGGAAATGGCAGAAATATAGACAAAGACAAGACTATCAAAGACTAACAGAACTACAAAATACAATCAGACAGAAACTGAACACGTACAAAAACGACGCCTGGTCAGCTGTCCTGAGGGGGTTGTCAACCCAAGACAACTCACTATGGAAACTGACCAGGAGACTGAAAAACAAATTTAATAAAATCCCCTCACTCAACCCTAACAACCCCCAGACCGACAAAGAAAAAGCGGACACAATCGCTAGCTTTCTAGCTGGCGTTTGTAGTGGAACTTCAAACACGACAGAAATACAGAACACAATCACTAAACAAGCACAGGACCTAATATCCCGCAAATACCCCATCCCCCCCACCCTACTATCTAGATACCTTATTAAACCCAAAGACCTTTCCCTAATCATCAACTCCTTACCTGGGATCATACAGGTCCATTGCATACTACTAAAACTTGAGCTATTTCATTATGGGGCCAAACTGCCGCAGGAACAGTTTGGCTTTAGGGCCGGACAAAGCACGGTCTTGCTGGTGTCCAATGTAATACAAAATATCATAAACAAATTCAATGCGAAGCAAAATACCGTACTCCTTGCGTTGGACATCAGCAGGGCCTTTGACTCTGTTTGGCATAACGGCCTCATATGGAAGCTCCACTATGTACATAACTTACCAACATTCGTAGTATCGCTGCTCTACTCCTACATTTCAAACAGGACCTTCTCGGGTAGAGTCGGCAACTCCGTCTCCGCAGCAAAAAATATCCACTCGGGGGTCCCTCAAGGATCTGTCCTGAGCCCAAAACTCTTTAACCTTTATATATCCGATATTCCTAAATACCCATCCACCAACTTGGCCCTATTTGCCGACGACGCGCTCGTCTACGCGAGCTCGTTTTCGGCAATAGTTGCCAAGTCACACATCCAAAATCACCTCCACTTCCTTCTTCCATATTACAAAAAATGGAAGATCCAGCTTAATAAAGAAAAATGCGAATGCCTTATTGCTACAAGAAAATTTGCGAACAACAAGCTCCCCATTCCACTGAACATCGAAGGAACACCAATTACACCAGTTAAATAAATCAAATACCTAGGGGTAGTAATTGACCAACGATTTAAATTTGTAGCACATATGAATCATGTACTTAAAAAGGCATTCGCAGCGCAACAGGCGCTGTATTCCATCATATGTCCGAAATCTCCTCTATCCCCCAAGAACAAACTCATTACCTATAACCAAATGATAAAACCAGTCCTTCTTTACGCAGCCCCCGCTTGGTCCTGTGTCTCAAACACCCAACTTAATCGACTACAACGACTACAGAACAAAATCCTTCGTACAGTCACCGGTTCTGGCAGATATGCCAGAATCGTTGACATGCACGAAGCGACAAATACCCCGACTATCCTCGAGCAAATAAGTACCATTTCAGAAAAATTCTTCTTAACTAAACCTCCCTTAAATCCCCTCACTACCCACCTCACAAGAACACGTGCCAACGATAACCCTACACACAAGCCCATTTACTACAGACTCCCATTCTACCACCTTCCCTATCCACCCTAACCTAACCACAGACAAACACTCCATAAAAATGACAACACGACAAACAACAAAACGAACGCCAGAAGAATGAATGGAAGAGTGAACGGAGTATGGATGATATAACCACAACAGACTAAACACCGAACAATAGAACGCTACGATGTACCTGCTGTACCAAAGGGGTTTTTTGATACCAATTTTTCCCCTAGCAACATATCCGACATACCACAAAACTCAACACAAAACAACACAACCATGAACCCACCAACAAATGGAACGCCTCGTAAAGTTCTCGACGGAACGTGGCAAGCTGATCAAGAGTTCAGCAATCGCGCGTCACACCAGGCGCCTCTACCTGCGCCCCTGTGCTCCTGCCAGGCTTATCGTTTTAGCAGCGGCTGGCAGTCCTGTCCGCCCCAAAACTCACTCTTAAAAATGAAAATGTAGATGTGCATAGTATATAATAATAATTGAAAATAATAAACCAATCGGGGCCCCGAGTTCGGGGTATGCCTGATAAAAATGGAAATGGGGGTTCTCACGCAGGCGGTACGGGTTCGAATCCCGGTCCAGGCGAGACTTTTTTAATTAATTTATAGGTCGTTTCGAATATGTTTAGGTGATGACGTCAGGTGCTACCCCTATCTATAAAAACTGCCCCTATCTATCACGTGGTTAAAAATCATCCCCTATTTTATGCTAGGCCTTGGGATGGCACCAAAACTGCAGATCGAACCTTAAATTTCTCCCATAAGAAATACATGGGAAAAACTATCCCTATTATGCTAGAACCGGTATTGCATATCTACTGATTATAAAAACCCCCTTTTTTTAATTTTAAGACCCTGTAGTTCAAAAACTAAGACGTTTAGGTCATATTTTATATGAAGGTTTTTTTCACATTTTTTATTGTAAAATGTATATGTAGCGCTTAAAGTTTGTCGGATAAGTTATGAAACACCCCGTATAAGAGACTCTTGCTTTTCGTGTTATTCACTATGGATCCGGTACAGCCAGTTTCATAAGTCTTATGTGTCGAAAAAGGAAGATTTCTATTTCGTATATTATTACGACAGTCAGGAATTATTTCCATTTATTTTTTATATCTTACTTGTCGACCCTCAGTAAAACTCGATGTCAACAAATTCCATAAAAGAACTTTTATCGTGGATTCCTACCTTAAGACTCTTGCTTTTCGTATTATTACCATGGAGCCGGTACAGCCACTTTGAGTCCTATGAGGAAAGCGAATCGCGTCACTAGAGAGGTCCCTGGTGAATTTTAAGAAAAGCAGGAGTTCTTCTCTTAACAGTCAAAAGGGGTTTTTTCGTAAAAGAATAAAAATAATGAATCTTTATGAAAAAAAAACTTAATTGCAATGTGGGCATTTACAGGCTTTGTAATTATGTTAAAATGTTATTTAAAGCTATTTTTTTCTTCTGTGAAAAAATTGCCTTATACAAAAATTTAATACAATATTTTTTTAATGAATAATTATTATTTCATTGGTAGAGGACTGCCATGCCAGTGAGGTGGCTATGCCACTTCGTAAACGATTGCTGATAATGCCCATACAGCAAACTGACGTCTTATTGACGTCTCTTTTTAGTAATTTTTGGTCGCATTTGGTCAGCAAAGACGTCATAAGATGACGACAAAATGACTTTAATTTGACCTTCCTAAGTCAAAGATAAAAGAAGTCCCGTTAATGACGTCATAATGACGTCTTTAAGATGACGAAAAATTGACGCATATACTTTTTTTAAAAGCTAAAATGATATGATATTTTATTTGAAAATTGAAATAGGAAAAACTCTATACTGCTTGCAGTTTCCTTGCACTGCAAGGTTGCATCTCTCGGGACACTGTCCAACCTGGAGATGCAGAGTTTTTTCCTATTTCAATTTTGTAAAATTATTAGTCTTATTTTTCTGTCATATGATATTTCGGTTGGATTTTGACACGAACCATATAATGTCACAAAATTTTTCTGCCGGCTTTTCTAATCATGACGTCATTAGATTTTTAGGAGCTACTATGACAAAAAATGAAGTTGAAAAGACGTCACTTCAACGACGTCAAAAACACGTCATTAAAATGACTTCATAATTTTGGTCTGATGACGTCCTATGACCAAAAATGACGTCATAATGACGTTAGCTTGCTTGGGCTACTGCGCTACTTCGACTGGCTAGATTACGTATCCGGTATTGTAGTAGGGAAATCCCCGATAGGGATTTAGTCGAGCGTCATAGAGACCTATTGGGTTGCAAATAAGCTTACTTAATAAGAAAAAAATAATATATAATGTATATACTTTTCATCGGTGGGGCAAGCGGCTATAGATTTTTAAATATGTCCAAAAAATACCCTTGTTATTGGGGCTTCTGGTAATCCTCCGATTATATATTTTTCTTTACCCTAGACTTATTTCCTTTAGCCACGCTCGAGAATGTCGAGATTAGATATTTTGACAACTTTGTAGCCCTCCGCTTTCTTTACGTCACTCTTAAATTCTCAGATTAGTGGTATACAGGATGTCCGGGACAGACGTATATATAGCTTTTATAGGGGGACGGTCTAGCTGTAAAAAAATTGGTATGAGAAATTTTGATGACCAAAAAAAGTCCTACTTTTACAATCCAGTCGTTTCCTTCCTTGTATTTATTCAATTTTCTTATTACAGTTTTTTCCGTTTTTGGTGACATTTTTTACGAACAAAAAAAAAGGTGCTCACTTTCAGAAAGGGTTTTTTTATTCTCACGACAATAAAAATTAATGTTGTAGCATTGTAAAGGTTCCATTTTCTTCGATAATTAGAGCTAGACATTGCATAAATTTAGAGGAAGCTCATGTTAAACTGTCATACAAAATTATTCGATACAA
Organism: Listronotus bonariensis; assembly: GCA_014170235.1. Taxonomy (NCBI): domain Eukaryota; kingdom Metazoa; phylum Arthropoda; class Insecta; order Coleoptera; family Curculionidae; genus Listronotus; species Listronotus bonariensis. The sequence goes on along the minus strand of JACEGR010001841.1, from coordinate 132,878 downwards.
TCTTATTTAAGCAAGATTTTGTATTTCTTGAAAACGCTTTAATTTATTGATATTGAACAGGGAAGTCCTAAGTAATATTTGTAATATTAAAAAATATCTTTTTTTTACGAATTTCTATAAAAGTTACTCAAGAAAAACCAATTTCATGTGTCCTATATTCAGAGCCATACGCAGGGGGCAATGGTGGGCTCAGTAGCCCAAAAAAAAACACCTCTTTAAGATGAGTTGTTTGCTAAAGGTTTACGTACGGCCCTGTCTATATAACTCCGAGAGATTGCCCACATATTCCCGGACACCCTGTATAGACTTCTTAGCATGTAATTAACTTAACTCTACCTTAATCTGACACGTTCGAAAATTTCTGATGAATATACATATTTTTTAATAATATAATCCTTTAACCTTGACGGGCGGCCTTACATACGGGGCTCCTATTTGATGGATATACGAGCACTTAACCGGGTACAAGGTATCCTCCTGTATATTAATCTGCCGCGCTTAAGTAAATCCCGAAATCCCGTCTTGGGTTCCTCTACTATTGCTAAAAAATCTTTAAAACGTGTCATAATTACATTGGTTGACTTACTTTTTAATTTGTCCCATATTGCTTACGGTGTCTATCATGAGCTTAAAAAATAACTTATTATTGCGTAGACTATCTACTGGGTAACTGAGAATATCTTTATTTTCAGGACTTACATACATCTTAAACTTTTTCGTTGATTTGGATACAATTTAACGAAACCACAAGTTGGTTCTAGAACCACGTACTAAAAATATAAGAACCAACATTAATCAATAGGTTATTGACTATGTACAAACTGTCAAGTTATAAAATTTTTATTCCTAATTAATTTTCCTTTGTTGTTTATCCTAGAAAATAAACAAAAATATTAGCTTAATTGGTTAACTCTGTAGTTTTTAAATCAACAATTGGATTCTTCCTTAAGATATACCGGTTAAGACAAAAGTATGTTTTTAAATAGTAGGTACAGGGTACTAAACCCAAAAAGGATAGAAAAACGTCCTAAAAGTTTCATACTTTTTCATCTATTATCTTTTGAGCATAAACAAAACAAATGAACATCAAAAACCCAAGAAAAATGAAGAGGTAAACTTTTTTTTAAATACGATTATACGATAAAAAGATCTTTTAAAAGGCTTTACAAAAAAAACACACATTTGATATTTCTATTCAGATATTCAGATTCAGATTCAGATTTAAGTGGTCATATTTCGAAAACTATTTAAAATAGATATAATAATTGTGGTATTTTTGTGGAGCTTTTTAAAAGACCTAATAAAATGTTAACATAATATACAGGGTGTTCATAAAAAAGTTTACCTCTCTTTATTTTCCTTGAGTTTTTGATGTTTATTTGTTTCTCTTTTATGCTCAAAAGGTAATAGATGAAAAAGTATTAAACTTTAATAGCGAACTTTTTTCTATAAAATGACCTAGGAAATTACTCTTTTAAGTTTTATTCCGTAGCTAAGAAATACCCTGTACATTAATTTGGAAACAAGTCTTTTTAAGCCATTCCGTACAGCCAACATACAGTTATATTTGTGGAAATGTATTTTCTCATCAAGCAGGGCTTTTTATAAAGAGGCACTTTTTTTCGTAAAGATATTAATTAAAAAGTTTCCCATTTGGTAAGATCTTCCGATGACACGCTGTTTAAGTATACAGGGTGACTCAACTCTATTAATATGCAAGGTGCCTCAAAAACGTCATTTTTATTGTCATAAAGGTTTTTTTTAATAGAACACCTTATATGTTTTAAAAAATTTTGACTCTGTATTTAATTCTACATGAAAAATAAATAACACACTATACGTCAATTATGGCTTCTTTTTTAGATACAGGCAGTATGCTAATATACTCATTAACAATTAAAAATAAGAAAGAATATTTTATATATGTTAAATATTTCACTGTGAGTTACCAATAACATAATAGCATATAATTAATTACCTTCCATTGTAAAAACTAAAAGTCAGATGTTTATTTTATACAGTGAGGACATATGGTCGGTCGCCCCCTCTTTAACTTTTGAACCGTTGGGTATATTCCGATGAAATTTAGCACAGTGTTATATGAGACAATTTTCTATTTTTGTAGTTAAAAATGACAACTTTACATGTCAAAATGACAGCTGGGCATTGTTTCGCATTATTTTCTTAAATGGAATAGTGGGTCATGCGACACTTTATTTTGAAGGTCTTTTTATGTTCAATTCAACCTCCGATTTTAAAAACATTTGATTTATTTTTTTAAAATGACGACCAGTTTTAAATTTGAACTTTTATTACGTATCTTCGGAAGGTAGGTAAGTATTTTTATCTTCACATGCGCGTCCGTTAGAAGAAAAAATTGAAGCAGTTATTATCTTTGGCGAGGCTAATCGGAATTATCATAACGCAGTTCGCATTTTTAATAAACGCTATCACGGACAGCCAATATGCAGGAAATACTTTCAGAAGCTTATGTCAAAGTTTCAAATATTAGGTACGGTAAAAGATGCCCCAAGATCTGGAAGGCCCAGAATTGGCGAAGACGTTAAAGTGCAGGTCCTATCTGAAATGGTAGTTTCACCCCAGCAAAATACTAAGGACGTAGCTGACACATGCAATATTTCACGTTCTTCCGTTAAGAAATTTCTTTAAATTCCATCCCTACAAGATGAGAATTGTCCACGAACTAACAGAAGATTATCCTTTATTTTTTTTTATCTTTGGACAAACCACGAAGGCTAAAAGCCTAAATACTACCGTGGGAGTCTTAAGCGAGGTAAGAGGGAGTTTGGTGACACGGGACTTAAATACTTGAAGAATTGGGGGAAGAAAAGGCCTCCGTGGGCAGCAGGTTCCACATTCTAGAAACTCTGGGGATAAAAGAACGAACAAAGTGGGAAGTTCGGGGCCTGTCCAGTTGGACCGTATAGGGATGCATACGCGCGGCACCACGAGTTTCTCTGTTGGGGACCGTGAGTGGCGATTACAGTTTTGCAAGATTATGGCACAAAAGATTGAAGAAAACCCCAATTATCTGAGGCATATTTGCTTCAGCGATAAAAGTACCTTTTTTCTGAATGGAATAGTCAATACTCAAAATTGCAGGTATTGGAGTGATGAAAACCCCTATCTGTTTTGCGAAGGACATAGTCAGTTTCCTCAAAAATTAAATGTTTGGGCGGGCATTTTGGGTGATTATATTATAGGTCCCATATTTTTGGCATGAAAATTTAAACGGCCGCCCACATATCTTTGAATTCTTCAAGACACCATTACTCCACTTATAAAAGATGTTGTTGCTCAAAATTCATTTGAATTTCAATTAAAGATTACGTTTTTAACAGCATGGCGCCCTCGTTATTTCAGAGATGTTATAAATTACCTTGATACAACCTATCCGAATAGGTGGATTGGTCGCCGAGGTCCGACATAGTGGCCAGTTCGCTCACCGGACTTGACACCCCTTGATTATTTTCTATGGGGCTACGTCAAGTCTCAAGTTAATAAAACAGCTCCTGATTCTTTAGATCACCTTCGACAACGTATCATTGATGTGTGTGCAGGAATATCCCCTGCATCCCTGCATAATGTTAGGGAAGAACTCTCTACCAGGATGTTCTATTGTCAAGAGGTCCAAGGTGGACATTTTCAACATCTTTTAAAGTAAATATTTGACATTTGTTTCTTCTTTCTCACTTTTTATTTTTCTATTAGTTCTAATTTGTTAACTTTTTTAAATATGTTTAATTAAATTTAAAAAAAAAAGTTGTTAATTAGAATAATTAATTAGTTTTGTATTACTTACCTAAAAATTTTGTATGTTACCATCAGGTACATTGTAAACATAAAAAATATTTTATTGGTCGCCATTTTAAAATAAATGAATCAAATGTTTTCAAAACCGGAGGTTAAATTGAGCATAAAAAGACCTTCAAAATGAGGTGTCGCATGACCAACTATTCCATTTAGGAAAATAATGCGAAACCATGTCCAGCTGCCATTTTGACATGTAAAGTTGTCATTTTCAACTAAAAATTGTCTGATATAACACCGTACCAAATTTCATCGCAATATACCCAACGGTTCAAAAGTTAAAGGAGGGGCGACATACTTTATGTCCTCACTGTATATTTACTTGCTTAACCTACAGTTATAAGAGCATTTTACTGTTTTTTAGTGCAATTAAGTAAATATGTGCCTAAAATAAACTAAATTGCTGACATAACTATAAGTAGCTCTTACAATGGAAGGTAATTAAATACATATTATATTTTTTTATTTTATTTATTATTTGTCCAAATTTAACCAAAATAATATTTTCTTTCTATACTTTTATTCGTTAATTAGTATATCAGCATTCTTGAATTGAAGATATGTTCTGTACTGATTCGGCGGATTCATTTAATTGATGGTAGTTATTTGGGTACACGCCAAAAAATAAATTAAAAGTACCAAAAAAAAATATAAACAAGTAAAAACAGAACTAAAAATCAAGTCTGCCACTGTTGTCAAGATAAATTGAATAAAAATTAACTATTATTTAGGTTTAAATTTTTAAAATTTTAGCTTTTTATTTAGGAGATTCTGAAACCTTTGAGATTAAATGTCAAATATGTTTGTTTGGTTATAATGTCATAGTGACATACATAATTGGTTGCTGGTGTATTTATTATTTATAAAAAGGTGATGAGTTAGTTGATTTTTAGTTTTCCTGAAGATACTTCAGTATTAAGCAAGTAATTCAAAGTAGTGTGGGTAGCGTCCTATAGTTTTCACCCCTAAAAATTAACATTGGATATGAATAGGTCATGTCAGAAAACCCCTAGATACCGGGTTTTAAAACAATATTTAAAACGTCAAATATTATTAAAATATTTTTAAAATATTTAACCCCTGTATCTCAGTTAATATCAACTTTTGTACTGAGGTAAGTTTAGTTATATCGCAATACTTTTAACTTCACAATTCTACAGTTAAATTTTGACCCATTACTTAGAGACCCGGTATATGACATGCATAAATCTTTATTGAAATATACTTTAAAAAAAGGTTTGGAATAAAAAAGATCCCTTTCTATCACAAATTTTGTTTAATATCGTTGCTATTCCCTAAACCATTAAATGTCACAAATCAGACAGAGGTAGGACTGTCCGAAAGGTCGTATGAATAGTAATATAATAAGGACAATAAAAGTCAGACATTCCTTTAGTATTACTGGTATTTGTTCTAATTGTCTTACAAAGCTTAAGCATACAATATTTATTAAAATTAAATACCTGAGGTAACTCAACAAATCCACAAATTTGCGTTAAGGCAGTATTATTCTGTACAAAAATCTCAGTCCATATAGTTTCATATATAGAACATGTCTTTAAATCCAGTAAAATAGTGTCTAAAAAATTAGTCAAACTACACTTTTGACTTGTCATTATCGTTATATCGTCCATATTTGATAAAATTGCATAAACAGGTAGTTTAATTGGGGGACAGTCTTGATAATTTTTGGAAACAACGTAAAGATGTATCGGAAATTCCAAAATTGAGGTGCTTTTGTCAAAGTACAGGGAAGAATCTTTAAAAATATTTTCTCTAAAAAATATAAATTATACAGCCTCACAAAAAAAAGGTGGTCCGAAAGACTAGACCATGTTATGTATCCTTATGTTTTTGGGGTCGCTGAATCCGAATATGAGGTCGGTTTATACCTATCAGGTCATAGCTTATATCGTAAAAAATGCCTTGTGGATGCTCCCCTCCGACTTTTTCTATATTGGAGATTCTTACGTAATAAACAAAAATACAATTTTAAATATTAGTATTTTGCAGAATTTTGTGGCTCTACCTAACGACACTAAAATCAGTTTTTATCATTTACCGTTTAGAAGATATTAGAAAAAAGTATATCAATCCCTTAACCAACTTTGAGGGGGGTGGGGGGTGCCAGCGGGACTTTTGAGGTGGGTCTGTTCAAAAATCTACTAATGTTGACATACTTTATTCACTGTATAAAGCATTTGCTTCTACTCAAAAAACCGAAGTATCGGACCCTTAAGTCACTAAGCTATCACGGTCAGAGTCATTTTAAGGTTTATCACAGCTTAGGAGGTAAAAAAGTTGAAGGTTCGAAAGACCAGACTATGGTTTCTTTTTGTTTTTGGGGTCGCTTAATCCCAATCTGAGGTCGATTTGACCCCATTTGGTCAACGACCACAAAAACATGGAGATACCATGATTGAAGTCTATTTTCAATAAAATTTAATGACTTGACTTTGAAATGACCCTGAATATGACCTGACAAGGTCAAATTGGCGCCTGATTCAGATTTAGCGACTCCAAAAGCATAAAGATACTACGATTGTGGTCTATTTTTGATCAATTTTCTTGATTTGACCTTGAAATGGCCTTAACTACGACTTACGACATAAGGATACCATGGTCCTAGTCGGACCACCAACTTTTATATTTGTGGGCTGTGGTATATTTTGAACAACTGTACTCATACTTGCGCAGCATAATTACCTTTAATAAATATCTTTCGTCTTTAAAAGCTTTAAGGTATTTACTAAGTGCACACGAGTATCGTAATGTGCATTAACCAAATGTGAAATTAAATAAAACGCATGGGTAAACACTCTTTTGGTAGGTATACATTTGACATTTATTGCATGATAATTATGTCAGACAGAAATTCTGGCCAATGTTAACAATCAAAAAATTCTATCGTACATAAATTCTTGACATTTAAAAGAAAAAAGTTTTTCTTTAATTTTTTATGCGACTTTTTGCTGTTTTGGCAGTTCTTAAGCTTTCTTTAGATATTACCCATATAACATTTTTTGCCGGTGTTGTACATTTAATTTACTGGCATTGCCAACACTCTTTAATGGCAAGGCATTGGCACAAAGGTATCAAAAAGACGCGAAAGTGGGCAATTGGCCGTTATTAGGCGTGTTGCAGATAATGTGATGGCATCCGTCATAAATAATTTATGATGAAAAAATTTCTTTTAGGATGATGGCATCCATCATTAATAAGTTATGCCAAAAAATGCGTTTAGGATGATGGCATCCATCATTAATAAGTTATAGGCAAAAAATGCGTTTAGGATAATGGCATTTATCATTAAATAAGTATTGCAAGTTTTATAAGTTGAATGTCCCAAAAGTTAAATAACATATTTAGAATTTTGTAATCGAAAAAATGAGAAAAAAGGCAGGAAAACTTTATCAATAAAAAAATTACTTAATATAAATTTTTATACCGTAACAATTAACCAAAAAAAAAAATAAAAGTATGTAATAAAATTTAAAAAAAAAGTAGTACATCAAAAGAAAACACTTTAAAATAGTAAGTATTTAAGGGACACTTACACTCAATTTTCAGATCCAAAACATAGGCAGAAATATTTTAAAGGAGTTAAATGTCAAAAAAACTATTAAATATATATATATATATATATATATATATATATATATATATATATATATATATATATATATATATATTTATTAACACGTCTTTAAAACTTTTAATAAGGCAACTCCCTGATTTCATATAATTTTTTAGGTAACTACAAATTTACAGCTCCTAACAGTCTACTTGAATAACCCGCCTTCTTGACTTGTATTTCGGCTAAGCAGGAAATTTGAATTTATCACCTTCGGTCGAAATCGTCGAAATTAACCTAGCTAATTTTACCATCATTTTATTTTTATTCTCTAAAAATACATAATAAACATTTTGTTTGACGTAATTTTTATTATTGGATGGTCTTTTTGTTAGGTACACGCCTGGAAAGAATGGGACCGCTTCGGTCCTGGTCCCGAGGTATACGAGCTGACCCTGTTTAGCCCTATTGACCCCTATGAACTTGCCGGTCGCCTAAAACAAAATAAAACCCCCAAAAAAACCAAAAAATTCGAATTAAAAAACGACGTTTCGGTGGCAAGTCTGCCACCGTTGTCAAGATTAAAATTGAACTTAAAAAATAAAAATAAAAAACTAACTAATATTTAAATTAGAAATGATTAAATTTTGTGCTTTTAGAATCTCAAACTGAAAATAGTTTGACATACCGGCCATTTCAGGGGGTGGACGGGACAAATTAGATTCCTCAATATTTAACTATATTTACTGTTTTAAAGTTATTAAAGAAAAATTAAATACTGTTATTATGTAGCATAGTCACTAAAATTACCTGTTAAAAAAAATAATCTAATACTTTAAATTATCTGTTATTGCTAAGTTTTAGGTTGACAAACTGTGGGGTGGACGGGACACGAAAAATCCAAAGCTTCTTTTTGCATATTTTTCGAAGGCATAAATTATGAATTGGATAGAGTTATTTACCAATAATATATTAGGTGTTGCTCATTAGGAGTTAGGCTTAATCAACAATAAAACTAAGGGCTTAAATATCTTTAGGAATATTGAGTGAGGCTGTCAGTTGGTGGGGTGGACAGGACAGCTTTTTGTCATATAGTTTGTGATATAAAAAAAATTATATTTTTTACAAAATTTTACTTTTAAACGGAATTTTCATGAAATACACTTTGTAACCATAATTCTAAATAATTATTCTAATTTATAAAGCAATTTTTTGCATTTCTTAAATATTTTAACATACTTTAAATTGTTAAACTCTGTCTGACCCATTAACAATGTTTCATTATCGATTCCTTTAAAGAAATGACAAGCTTGAACCCCTTCTAGTGGTGATATCTGCTCCCAACGACTATTAAGCATGACTTTATGGTCCTGACTGACTTCAGTTTTTGGTACAAACAGTACGTTAATGGTTTTTACCTCTGCTTGAGTCACCTCAAAAAATGAATATGCGTTATTAATTATAACTTGTCTTCGCCTGACCTTCTCCCATGCCATGTTCTTCACCTTGCCACCAACGCCATCTACAGCTCCTTTGCCATGAGAGGTGGCAAAAAAATTCCAGGTTGAAAAAATGTGAAAATCTTCTTCCAGAAAACATACATTGGATAACGTAAATCGGTTTTTAAATTGGGCTGCGCAGCCGTCTGAAAATATATCGAGTTTGTAGAGCGATGAGTATGCATTTCGGAGCCAAAGGATGATATGTTTAAGAAAAACCCATACGCAAAATTTATCATGACTTAGGTCATCACTAACTAAAGCAAATGAGTGACATTTATTCCCGATCCATGCAACTGCGGTAAATATTGTGATCTGTGCGTGCTTCCAATGTGCGCTTCGGATTTCGTCCTGGCTGATACAGGAATAGTTCTCTGCGAAGTCAATTTGTAGCACTGCACAACTTTCATTTACCTCTTGTTTGGCCTGTTCAAACTTTCTCTCTTGAACAGTTTTTATAAACTGGTGTACTTTAAACTTACTGAAAAGTCCTTGAAGTGAATCTAAAGCTTGTTTTAAAGTACCTGCTATTTGTAGCATTTGCTGGCGGTCAAGAGTACTCTGCCAGCTTTTCCAAAAAACACTTTTTTCCAAAGATTCTTCAGTCATTTTCTCAGAGGAATCAAGCTATACTTAAAATCATTATTGCACAACTCGCACGTTCCATTCATACATTTTTCATCATTTAGCTTACAGCATACGGCTAATAATAGTTCTTTATATGTTTTTGGAAACGATGGTATTTCTTTGTTAACAGCCTCTATCAAATAATTAAAATTTGCGTGGTATACACAAACACACACATTATGAGGCATCTGTGAACTTAACAACACATTCTTTGGTCGGAATTCGTAAAACTTTGTCAGTTTCACTGGTGAATCAGGATTTTCGGCAATAAATAGCGCATAGGCTTCACGAATAGTCATATTCATATGTCTTTTTGTAGTTTACTTTTTCCTTTTTCTGTTTTTATTGAAATCACATCCCTTTTTCCAGGGGCCTGGCGGCTAATATCATCACGCAAATAAAAGTTTTTAACACTTTCTACTACAATAGTGTCTATAATTTTGCTTTTATCTTGTAAGTTTTTATTTTGTAGATCCAAATTCGGTATAACATATTTCACCAACCGCTTAACAACTTCTTTCCGTTTTTCTTCACATTTAGGTAAAACATTTTTGACTTTTTCATTGCCTTTCCCAAAGCTTGAGCAGACTTAAAACTGGACTCCGACACTTGCTGCCTCTCTTGTCTCTCTTGCGTCTTCTGCATTTTAATTTTTTCTCTATAAAGCCTTTTTCTTGCCGCCTCTTTTTCCCTTTTTAATTCCATTTTTCTCCTTGAAAAAAAAACCATCAACTATTTTCTGTTTTTGTGCTTGTTTATACAGTTTTTTTCTTGTTGCGTCCTTTTGCTTATGTAAAGAGTAGCTAACTGGATCCCGTTTTAACTTTTCTCTTCTTTTCTTATCTCTTCTCCTTTCACTTTCTTTTGTCCGCATCGTTTTTATCTAAAATAAAAAAAAATAAAATTTAGCATTTAAATTGGGGTGGACGGGACAATTTTGGTCTTTTTATTAAAATTCTAAAAATTAGCATTAAAAATCTAAAAATATATCAGAATTGTTTATAATTAACCTATATAAGATAAACTTACTTAAATAACAAAAAAACCAGCAAAGATTGTTTTTATACAAAGAAAAATATTTCTTTTTGGGGTGGACGGGACAAAGGATAGTAATACTTACCAAATTTAAATCAAATCACAAAAACTATAACTTTTTGTTGGGTAAATAACAGCACTTGTAAATCGAACGAAGTGTCAAAGTCAAAAATAAAACATAAATGACGCTATCGATCTTTTCTTTTATCACAGCCCACTATGAAAAAAACCGAAAATTTAGTTGCAAATGCTTTATTTTTCATTGATCAACTTAAACATTGAGTACCTACCTGAATTGTTATATTTTGACCAAAATTTCTTATTTTGCGAAAAATTTAAGTGTTAGATTAAATTTCTAATTAATAAAGAAATCTTTTAAAGAACTTTAAAATTTATCAGTTGCGGTTACTTTTCCCTGAAATGGCCGATACGTGTCATGAGTATCAAATATTAGTTAGTTTTTTATTTTTATTTTTTAAGTTCATTTTTAACTTGACAACGGTGGCAGACTTGCCAAACGTCGTTTTTTAATTCGAATTTTTGGGTTTTTGGGGGTTTTCTTTTATCTTCTTTCAGGCGACCGGCAAGTTCATAGGGGTCAATAGGGCTGAACAGGGTCAGCTCGTATACCCCGGGACCAGGACCAAAGCGGTTCCATTCTTTCCAGGCGTGTACCTAACAAAAAGACAATCCAATAAATGAATCCGCCTAACCAATATAGAGCATATCTTCAATTAATTTTTATTTGCATGATTTGTACCAATAAAATGTTGGGAAAGGGCCATTTCCTTTAAATTATGTAAAAAAACATAAAATAATGTTGTTTAGCCGCCATTATAAATAAAACAGATCAAAAAAATGCTCGAATGTTAGTTAAATACCAATGTTAATAATATGGTTTGAAAAGTATGAATATGCGTTGAAGGTTTGCCTTCAAAAATCCAATATTTATTTGCCTGCAACAAAAAGGCATGCTTTATTTAATCAGGATTGGTATGCCGCCATTTTTGTATGCTTGCCGGCAATTCGCCTGCATGTAAAATTTATTGGCAATTGAGTGTTTATTTAGGGTTAACTTTTTAATGCGTATTAGATGTTGGCATAATATTGATACCAATTGCCAATGTTTTACCATCAATGCCAATATGAAAAATGTGTATTGCCGGCAAATAGTGTTTGCTGGGTACATTTCGAAATAAGTATTTAATAATGTAGAAATTTAAATATTCATCGTTATATCGTTAAAAAAACCTATTTTTTTTTTTGTAAATAGACTAGTTTGTATATTTAAGAGCTATTTTTATTTGTAAACATTTTTCCTTTATAACAATAGTAGGGAGAGAAGAGGGTTTTACGGGCCACCGTCCAACGGTGGAGCTTATTATCTCAAAATCTCTGACGTCAGCAATTATTTAGGAATCTTGCGCAACGCATAATTTAGGGCGTGGCTCCTACTTTCTGTCAAACCATAAATGTCATCTGTCACCTGTCAAATGTCACCTGTCACCTGTCATATGTCAAAAATCACGTGACTTAGAAAATGGCCGCCATGCGTAGGATACTTGCGCTATGGCCATAAATTGATGTGCGCAAACGCGAAAATCCCAGGTCATGCCGTTCGGGCGCTATCGACTAAAATCGTTATTTAACCTTGATGATGAGTCATTGGCGCGCGGTTTAAATTTTTTAAAAATAGTATTACGTCATACCTATCGAATAGCAAAAACCGCATGACGCCATCTTTAACCATAAGGGCGCTACAGCTGTTTAAAATATGGCGAGAGACACCAACCAGCGAGTAAGACGGTAACCCCATAGCAAAATCAATCATAGCGGCCTTATTATTAAACTTAGAATAATGAAACTTGAACAAAGAATAGTTGCTAACGGCAAATAATTTCAAGGTCAAACTTGTCACATGATAAGCCTAAAATTCTAAGAATTACGGCCCCCGGCACCCGGCCCCCTCCGCTTAAGCCGTCGGTCAAACATAGCTGCGGTTAGATAATAAACGGTAAAAAAACAGTGGTAACTAAATAAAAAGCAGTGTTTGTAGTTAAGCATTTATTATAAAATAAAAAATACATACATGGTTGCCATATTTCTAAATAATTCTTAGAATAATACCTTATAAAATAAATAGCAGTGTTTACAGTAAAGCAATTATTTTTAAATTAAAAAATACATTGTTGCCATATTGCTAAATAATTCTTAGAATAATGTATTATTACGGTTATTTAAACTCTTCTCACAGACCCTGTTAATGCTGAATATTTTACAAGTTTGTCATGAATAATTAAACAGTAAGCATTTGTGTTTGCAGAAAAGTTTTCTTTTGTTTCAATCTCTAACCTTACATCAATAATGCCAGAATTAAGGATTTCATTTTGTCTTGAACAATCAATTACAATTAAGGATGCATTGTTTTTAAATTTTTAGGAGTTAAAAGTGGTTCGTTTTTTTCGTAGTAGCTTTCTTGAAATTCTGAGTACATTTCATAGAGAGTAGCTATTATACCTCTTGAAATTTCCAAATTTAAATTATCGTATGGATAAAATTCAGAATTTAAATAAAGCTTTGCATTTGATACATCACAATGATCAAATAAGCTACAATTTTTCTTGTAGTTATCCTTTCGATCTGTTTGAAAACCTAAAATTATCCATCTTGGTCTTTCCACCTGCATAGAAGTTTTAATGGTCCATGTAAGGTGTTTTCCAATCGGTATTGAAGGATGTTCTGTGAGTTCCCAGCTTCTAAAACCGATATCCAATTCAGTTCCACTTCCAACAATCTGTAAAAGTTCTAGTCGTTCAGCATCGGATACTGTAATATGTGGTAACCTCCAAACAATTTTATCAATAATAACTTGTACATTTTCTCCATCGGTAGTGTTAATAACGGCATTTTTATGGGAAGAACTTCTTAACAATATTAGTTCATGCTTAACATTTATAAGTATCTTTTGAAAATCTTCAGCGAATCCTAGTAATGTCCTTAGTGTAACACAAACATTAAAAGTTCCGTTTGAGCCCATCCCGTCCCAGGTCAAATCATCTTCAATACTCCAACCAGCGTTTTTATATTTAATTAACTCATTACCATTGTAAGAGACATAACCTTTCATTGTTGCTGCTATTCCAGGATATCTAGTCGAATTAATAACTTTTGCGCCAATTTCAAGACGAATTTCTTCAAAGAGGTGTCCCACAAAGTTGTTTACAAGTTTAGCAGTGTCTGAAACTCTTCCACCGGACCCTTTTAAAAGTCGTCCTTCCAAATAAATATGACTTGCCCAAGGTAGGGTGTATATATCAGTTTGTTGCACCGGTATTCGAATTTCATCATTATTTTTGAAAGAGCTGGAGTACGGTAAATGGCTATGCCTTTCTATTTTTGTAATAGAGTTATCAAAGTTTAGCGAATCTGTCACGTTTAAAATGCTCATTTTCAGAGTTCTTAACAAGAAGCCCTATGGATGCAAGAAATCTTATATTTTTCTTCTGTTAATCTCTTTTAGTGTTCCAAAGCTGGTTAAAATTGACAATTTTTCTTGGCGTTATATTTCACAACCATAACACGTGTGCTCTGCACAACGTTCTGCAGTATACTGACACACATATCACAAAATAGTTATTTATAAAGACTTTCTCAAATGTAATCTAATAGTTATAACTTCTTCTCTAAAGTCAACCAATTCACCATCTTGATCAACCAGTTTTAATTTAATGTTGCTGATAATTTTGGTGGATACAGGCATATAAAGACACATTTTGAGGAATTTCTATAATTTTGAAACCAGCTGGTACTGATGGCGAAAATTCATGTATTGTATGAACAAGCATATTATTGTGATATGCGCCAGTAACGATATTACACTCGATTTTAATCACGTTAATTTTCAGAATATTTACAGGTGTGTGCGATACATGTTTAACGTTGGGCTTTAGCAAAATATTATGAAATCCCAACAATTTTCCAATAGAATTTGTCTTAGTAAAGTCAACTGTATGAGAACATTCAAGCTCGCACTTGAGCGTATTAACATTACCCTTTAGGCTTAGGGTACAATTAAAATTATTGATGGCTTTATTTTTTTCCTGTATGGCCTCTTGTAGATAATCATTTATTGCACTTATTTCATATGATCCAATCGGGATTTCTAGAGTAATATCACCCACATAAAATTTGTTATTACTATTATCAATGTTGGGTATGGCGTTAAACGTTTCTAAACTGACTAAACCAAGCTCGTATTCACTAGTGTCATCTCTCAAGTAGATGGGCGGGTTATAGGTTGCTTCTAAGATGGAACTATTACCACTCAAGCTAAAGGTATGCATGACGGTTGAAGTAAGACTAAATTTATTTCTTCAGTCATCTGTATTTATAGAGTTTTAAATAGAGTCCCAAACCGTTCTTGTATGGTCCTAAATATAAACCGCTACCAGTTTTGCTAATCCCAATAGATTCCATTGTTTTGTTGTGTCTCTTTTCTTCTTCTAATCTTTCTTGCGCCGCATTAGAATCTTTAACAGCTTTTACGATCCCTGATATTCCGCCGCTAAGTGCTCCTACGGCACTTAAGCCGGCAAAAAGTGGTATTAAAAATGGTAGAAATCCGCCGACTACAGGTAAAGGTACTACATCTGCAGGTTTTTCTTTTCCACCCCATTGAATGCTTTCAGAGCTACTTCAGCAGCAGAAAAAAGATCTTGCGGTTTTTCCGCGTACAATGCCTCCCTCGCTCTTTGAAACGCGGTCGCGAAGGGAATCCCTTGCCTCTCCGAGCAGCTTTTTTCTTAATTGATTTTTCTTAAACTTCTGCATGACCGTACAGCACAAAGTCTTTGGCAATACTAAGGATTAAATCAGAATGTTAAGTATATTTATATATGTTCCGCTATACTATAACTGCCATCATTTAGTTTCCACCCGTCATTGAGTCAACACGTGTCTAGAGATACATAAAGATTATTAACAATAATACCGTATTTAAGAAAAACAGTACCGTATTTAAGAAAAACAGTTCCGTATTTAGAAAAACAGTACTGTATTTTAGAAAAACAGTACCGTATTTTAGAAAAACAGTGCCGTATTTAGAAAAACAGTGCTGTATTTTAGAAAAACAGTGCCGTATTTAGAAAAAACAGTGCTGTATTTTAGAAAAACAGTGCCGAATTTTAGAAAAACAGTGCTGTATTTTAGAAAAACAGTGCTGTATTTTAGAAAAACAATGCTGTATTTTAGAAAAACAGTGCTGTATTTAGAAAAACAGTGCTGTATTTTAGAAAAACAGTGCCGTATTTTAGAAAAACAGAGCTGTATTTAGAAAAACAGTGCTGTATTTTAGAAAAACAGTGCTGTATTTTAGAAAAACAGTGCCGTATTTAGAAAAACAGTGCTGTATTTTAGAAAAACAGTGCTGTATTTTAGAAAAACAGTGCTGTATTTTAGAAAAACAGTGCTGTATTTTAGAAAAACAGTGCCGTATTTAGAAAAACAGTGCTGTATTTTAGAAAAACAGTGCTGTATTTTAGAAAAACAGTGCTGTATTTTAGAAAAACAGTGCCGTATTTTAGAAAAAACAGTGCTGTATTTGAAAATAAAGACCGTTATCGCTTAAGCTAATTATTAAAAATATATCTTAACCATGGATTTGAACAAGTTGGACAAGGATGTGAGGCGTAAAATAAATGAAGCTACCGATAGTATTCGAAAAAAATACCAGGATTTAAAGAAGCAGCAACGTGAGAATGGCGAGCTAGAGTTTGACACGAATGATGATCAGCGCTCAGAAGATAAGCGGAGTTTGCATGAAGATCCAAACATTCTTCAACTCCTTGATAAACATTCGCGTAGTGTAAAAAAATTATATGATTCAATAAAAGCTGGTCGTTATGAGAATGCTGTTATATTGGAAAATACTTATAAACCTTTGGCAAAAATAATATCCAAATCAATACAAAACACTCAATCTGGTAAACAACCATTTATACCAAAGTCCTTAAAAAGACGTCAAAGCGAAAATTTTACCCATACAGTATTAAAGAAAGCACGAACTCCTCTTAACTTTGCCAGTCCCGTTAAAAAACAAGACGATATAGTTGAACAAGAAGAAGAATATATGGATGATGAGACATCGGAAGATAATCAAATGATGGAAGAAGGCGAAACAGAGGAAACTGATTTAAACAGAACTATCTATGAGCACCAACCTACAGAAAGTTACTTTGATGATGATGACTTTAGAGTCGACCCACAATTTAATCCTGTTCAGATTGATAGTATTCCGGAAGAATCCTTTCGAGAATATCTAGAATCAGTATGATCCACTACCTAGAGAATATGTGGAAGGTTTTATAAAAGATACGGAAAAAAGAGTACGATCGAAACTATTTAAAACATGATATGACTACTGATCATTTAACTTTCGGTGATTCTCGACTTGAATTTAACGGCCCAGATATTTATGTTAAAGGGGAAAAATTTATTGGAACTCCTGGTCTATATGAACTTATATTCAAGACCAATCCGTTAAAAAACAAATTTACAGCACTAGACGAGCGAGCATTTGCAAAATTGGTTTTGCTAACGAATGCTAGTAAGATAAATTTTGATGAAAACGAACAGCATGCTGGCAACAGAGGTGTCAAGTACATGTTAACAAACCATTACTCTAACGTATAAAAGAGGAGCGAATAAGAAAACAAAAAGAACGCGATAAACAGTTGCGAATTACAAGAGCACAAAATACTCAAGGCTATGGTTTACCAATTGATACTAAACATAAAATATTTAACAATAATAAAACTGATTATATTTACTGGGATGATCCAAATGAGCTTGTGGATAGATTAAGATTGTTAATGGCTAGCAAGCAAGTGGGTAATAATAACCACCAAAATGAGATTATGAGCATTATTGAAGAGTTAAAGGAAGCCGATATTATTGAATAAAAAGAGTTGATTTAGTAACATAACATCATTTTCAAGATGACTCTCGACAAATTCGGACGTAATTTAACTCATCCATATCATTTAGCAAAAAGCTTAAAACAGAAGATGGTGTAAAGGATAAGCCCGAAAACAACTTGTATGGCTACATGAATATTATGTTGGTTTGCGAAAAGGGTTTGTCAAAACATCTTTTTATAAATGGCACAAAATTTGATTACTACAGGTTTCCCATTACAAGTGGAATTATTGAATATGTTAATATCGATACACCTGTTAAAACGTATATAAACGCAACAGCATATGAAAAACCAAGTGAGTTGTTACACCAGAAGTTAAATTTAAATGATTATATTTTATTTTTAGGAGATAAATTACGAACACGTACCAAAATACATGTTGAGTTTATAATTAAATATCCTATTTTATAAGGTATTATTCTAAGAATTATTTAGCAATATGGCAACAATGTATTTTTTAATTTAAAAATAAATGCTTTACTGCAAACACTGCTATTTATTTTATAAGGCATTATTCTAAGAATTATTTAGAAATATGACAACCATGTATATATTTTTTATTTTATAATAAATGCTTTACTACAAACACTGCCTTTTATTTAGTTACCACTGTTTTTTACCGTTTATTATCTAACCGCAGCTATCTTTGTTATTGTTGACGTATGCTTTGACCTTGAAATTATTTGCCGTTAGCAACTATTCTTTGTTCAAGTTTCATTATTCTAAGTTTAATAATAAGGCCGCTATGATTGATTTTGCTATGGGGTTACCGTCTTACTCGCTGGTTGGTGTCTCTCGCCATATTTTAAACAGCTGTAGCGCCCTTATGGTTAAAGATGGCGTCATGCGGTTTTCGCTATTCGATAGGTCCGACGTAATACTATATTTAAAAAATTTAAGCCATGTCCCGATGACTCATCATCAAGGTTAAATAGCGATTTTAGTCGATAGCGCCCGAACCGCATGACTTGGAATTTTCGCGTTTGCGCACATCAATTTATGGTCTTAGCGCAAATATCCTACGCATGGCGGCCATTTTCTAAGTCACGTGATTTTTGACATATGACAGGTGACAGGTGACATTTGACAGGTGACAGATGACATTTATGGTTTGACAGAAAGTAGGAGCCACGCCCTAAATTATGCGTTGCGCAATATTCCTAAATAATTGCTGACGTCCGAGGTTTTGAGATAATAAGCTCCACCGGTGGACGGTGGCCCGTAAAACCCTCTTCTCTCCCTACTAACAATTTTTAATATTTTCAAAAATAAGGGTACTTACTTTTCTTTTAAACAAAATTAATATTTTTGAGATACCTCGTATACCACTGAAAAAAATTAATATCTAATTACTACATTTTAGGTGGTTTTAAACGATACAGTACTTTTTTATAAAGTATACCCTTTTTGTAAAATTAATAATAATATATATCTTTCTTTTTAAATATATTTTTTGATAGTCCTATCGACTGTTGATTTTTCGGGTATCGGTCTATTCGGATACTGAGCAGCAAACATGTCTGACACCTTTTGGTAACTATTTCCTTGATAGTACCATTTAATCATCAATACTTTTTCTTCAGTAGTATAACTTATGGTTAATCATTTCACTATACGATTTTTTGATAATAATAAAGCACTAAATTTCAAAATGACAACGTAATGTTACGCTAACTGGTATTTTTATTGTTGTTCATAAATATGAGGCGATAATAATGTAACAATTTTTAAAAATATATTAGCATCTAACTAGCAAACGGGTTAACCGAAAAATCTAAAATTTTACCATATACGTAGATTTACATGCTCTTCAATAAACTTTAATATAATTTTTCTCTACAATAATTAGGGGAGCCAATAACCGCCCGGCGATGCATCACCCGGTATATATATATATATATATATTGTTTTATAATTCTTTGACCAAAAATTATACATTTATAAGAGTAATTTTTCTTGGATTTAGGTCAGTTAAATAAATATTAAAATGGTAAAAATGTCATATTACATTTTTTTTAAAGTCAAATTCTCAAAGGAGCTACATAAAAATTTTAAATCATCATTGTGACATTTCGGCACATGCGTTTAGCCTTTTTTAAACATTAAAACTTTAGCGCAATAATCCATATATAAAAACAATACACAAAACAACAAAAATACACAAAACTATTTAAAAACACCCTTCACATTATGACCACAATACCTGTTCGTATTAACAGTCTGCAATAAATATTAATACGAACACGTATTGTCGCCATAATGTGAAGGGTGTTTTTAAAGATATAATATAAAAAAATATAATATGACATTTTAACCATTATAATATTTATTTAACTGACCTAAATCCAAGAAAAAATACTCTTATAAATATATATATTACAGACTGTTAATACTAACACGTATTGTGGCCATAATGTGAAGGGTGTTCTTAAATAGTTTTATGTATTTTTTGTTGTTTTGTGTATTGTTTTTAT
Organism: Listronotus bonariensis; assembly: GCA_014170235.1. Classification (NCBI taxonomy): domain Eukaryota; kingdom Metazoa; phylum Arthropoda; class Insecta; order Coleoptera; family Curculionidae; genus Listronotus; species Listronotus bonariensis. The sequence goes on along the minus strand of JACEGR010001841.1, from coordinate 112,862 downwards.
ATATGGATTATTGCGCTTAAGTTTTAATGTTTAAAAAAGGCTAAAAATGATGATTTTTAAAAATTTAACGTAGCTTCTTTAAGCATTTGACTTTCAAAAAAGTATAATATGACATTTTTACCATTTTAATATTTAATTTATTTAACATATATATATATATACCGGGTGATGCATCGCTGGGCGGCTTCAATAGAATTTTTCTCTAAAATAATTAGGGGAACCAATAATTGACCTCATTAAAAATTAGATGGGATTTCCTATGTCCCGCCCGGCGATGCATCACCCGGTATGTAGAGAACATAGGCGAACGCGCTGTACTATGTATTAATACCTTGGAAATAATCTAAACCAAACCACCCTTTTGCTTTGAGCAGAAAGATAAAACGTTGAAATGTCAGCTTGAATCATATCCGATATATTTGAAGGAAACCGCACTGAGACTGCCTGTATATTGTTAGATCCATTAAATACTTCAAAGTTAAGTTGATAACAAGAATTTTTGGCAAATACCAAAATCCAATATTGCTGGATTTACAAACAAAAAATGACCAGTTGTTTCGGCTTGTAGGGATACCTCCTAAAAAGAATTAATAAAATAATACTACGTTGTTTTTCTTTCATTTTTATGTTTAATTGTGGTACAATGCGTCCAATCTAACTTGTACACATTTCTATCTCTATAACTTTTTATTTCTTAATTAAAAAAAACACATTTTACAGTGAATTATCAAGTTTTTTTTGTTATGAAGATTACACAAAACAATTTTATTAACATAATATATTGACAAAACTTTTTTTTAATGAGACACCCGTATGTTATACCACCATTAAAAATGTCTTTTAAAGAGCTTTGCAAAAATACTAAATTTGATATATCCTTTTTTTATTATTTTTAGAAATATGACCATTTAAATTTAAAAAATAATAGATATATTTTTATGATATCTACAGTCTAAGCTTAGTCCTGTAGGTATAGTGTATCTCAAAGTATATCGCTATGGCTTTTGACGGGCAATACCCCAATAAACCTTTAATGATTTATGACCTATTGTTATTGGGCAAACCTATGAGTTCATAATGACAGGGGTGAGCCAGGTATAAATATCTCTTGAGTTTTGACAATTTATATAAATATTTCTGCTAAAATTTTAGTTGTAGTGTTGAATAACCGTTTTTACTGCGCGTTTCGAAAAAGTTGTTTTACGGGAATACATATAACTATGTCGCGTCGAAATCATTTGTCATTAGAGCAAAACAAATTGTAAAAAATGTGTATGAAACTTTAATTAGTAGGGGACTTATTAAACAAGAAGCTTTAAAAGAAACCTGTCTACTTATAAAAACTCCAATATCGTCGATAAGGGATATTATTAATAGTGAAGAATTGAACAAAAGTAAAAAGCGTAGTGATTTTCGATCTCACCGTATAGACAATAGTGTTCAAGACCTAATAAGAAGAAAAATATATTGTCTTTATGAAAGCGGAGTTGTTCCTACCTTGGATAAACTGAAAACGAAGCTAGAAGAAGACGACACTAATATAAATATTAGCCGTGCCACCCTCCATAGAGTTGTTTGTAAAATGGGATTTAAATACCGCTAAATAGACAAAAGACAAGTAGTAATGGAATCGCACAGATTACGCACTTGGAGATATAATTACTTTTAAGAAATTAAAAGATATAGGTTAGAAAACAGATCCATAATTTACCTTGATGAAACATGGTTCGATACACACGACACGGTATATAAAGGATGGGTGGATTCCAGTCAAAACTGTCAGACGAAAGCACCTTCAAATAAAGGAAAACGCATTACCATAATACACGCTGGTTCAGAAGACGGATTTGTCCCAAACTGCTTGCTGTTGTCTGCAAAGAATATTAAGGATTCTAGGTTGGATTATCACGAGGATACAAGCGCAGAACTTTTTGAAAACTGGTTTCAAAATTATCTTTTAAAAAATATTTCAAACAACAGTATTATTGTCATGGATAACACAAGCTACCAGAGCCGTCTGCTACATAAAGCACCAGCTTCATCCAGTTCAAAAACTGAAAACCAGGAATATTGTTAGAAAATTATATTTATTTTGAATTTAGTTACAAAAAGCGCAACTCATAATTCATGTGCAATTAAAAAACAATTTGTATGTGACAATTTGGCTGAACAGGCTGGGCATACTGTCTTACGTCTTCCTCCGTATCACTGTATGTTTAACCCCATAGAACATTTGTGGAACCAAGTAAAATCAAAGATCAGAGCAGAAAATGTTACACCTACTTTAAGTCCCAGTGTTATAAATTTGATAAAAAATGTAATTACTAATAAACCAGTTAAGCGCTGGAAAATTCAGTACAGCACATTATAAAAATTGAGGACTCTTACATTTCTGTACAAAATAACATAAATCGTATTGTAATTTATCTCAACGATGACTCTGATAGTGAAACCGAATTAGATTTAGATATTTAGATAAAAATGTAATTACGTGTAGGTAATATAGTTATAAATTTATTTAAAATTATTAAAACATTGCATATATTTAATTTCTTCATGTAATTTAAAGATTAAACCTACTTAAATAAACAATAAATTATAAATATTTGTATTATTTAGATAAAAATGTAATTATGTACGTATAGATAATATAGTTATAAAGTTATTTATAATTATTAAAACTTTGCATATATTTAATTTCTTAATGCAATTTTAAGATTATACCTACTTAAATAAACAATAAATTATAAATCTTTATATTATTAGAGTCCGTCCCTGATATTCTGCCCTTTAATACCTACTGATACGCAGTTTTATTGCTGTCGGCAGGTATATTGGAGTACTGCCGTCAAAAGCCAAAGCGATATACTTTGAGATACACTATAGGTATAGTGGAAATTACATACATATAGTATTTTTCAAGTTTAAATGGTCATATTTCCGAAACTATTAAAGATAGAGATATCAAATGTGGTATTTTTGTAAAGCTCTTCAAAAGACTTTTTAATGGTGGTACAGGTTACAGGGAGTCTCATTTAAAAAAGTAAGTTAAGTCAATATGTTCTGTTAAAAAATTTGTTTTGTGTAATCCTCATAACAGAAAAAAAAACTTGATAATTCACCGTACAAGTGGGTTTTTGGACCATGATTTTAAATTAAGAAATTAAAAAGTTATAAACATTTAAAATGTGGTTGGAAGCACTGTACGTTTTACGGCACCTTTTAGAGACATATTTAAAAATACAATAAAACACCTACTTGGCAACCCACAACTTCACTCACTTCATCATTTTCACCTTGAACCTGTTCGTACACATCAACTGTGCACTTTTCAGAATAATTTCCTATATAATCAGCATTTTTAAAAAACACTTTAATTTTTTTTCTTCAAATTCTCCAAGTGTAAAGAAACTTTCTTCGAAATAAAAATAATTATCTACGTATGAAATGCATTCATTTAATATATATTTAATGCAATCAGGATCGTCATTAGAGCTAGTTACAGAACTTTTGAAACAGGTTCGATATTTTCTTTATTTTCCTCATCCAGTATCGCTGCTATATCCAGTGGATCAGGTATTTTGTGAATATATATTGTACAAGGTTTTGCACCTTTGTTTTGAATCTAAAAATAAAACAATTTTTTTTATCTGAAGACAGCAAGATGCAGTTTGTAAATGTGAGATTTAAAGGCTTGTAGGATATAAACCTTTTCTGTTAGAGGCTTGTTTTACAGTTCAGGTACTGATAGTTAAAAGAACCTAAAGAAAGGACTATTTTACATGACTTGTAAAAATATCTTCAGTATGTCCGGCTATGCACTATTGGATGGAAAACCATTATTTTTGCCAAAAAGCAACTTTAAAATTTTAAGAGCTCATGCTGTGTATTTTAAAGAAGATAATTCAAATTACATGTACAAAAAGTATAAAAGGATTTGACCACTTTTATTAGGTTTACAATAATCTTAAAAGATGTTTTAAGAGTACATGAAAAGCACACAATTAAAAATAAATAAATATTTAATGAAAGCTGTTTTAGCTGTGCGGCAACCCGCAACATAAATATACAACACTTAATTTACTAAGTTTACTATTAGCCTGGTTTACTAAAAAAATTAAAAGAATTTAAATAATAAAAGTTATTGTTGTGTTTCCGATGCAAAGTGTCGCGAATAAGTCTCGCTACTTTTGTCAAAGATTTTTTACCGCTTCCTTTATCAGTTTTTGTATTAACAATCGCGTTGCTACTTCTGAGAGTAAGGACATATACAAGTTTTTTTTATAATTGCTGGGTTTTCCATTTAAAAAATAAATATATTTTGTCCTACCCTGTATATCTTAAAATATAAAAGAATTCTGATGAAAGTTACGGATACTACAGAATTTACCCAATAAAACAGTGTTTTTATTTATTTTATACGTTAAAAACTAAAAAAAAGATATTTGTAAATTTACTATGCTTCTAATAAAAATTATTCTTCAGATTGGGATGGTCATATTTCCGAAACTAATTGAGATAGACATATTAAATATGGTGGTTTTTAAAAGCTTTTTAAAATATCTTTTCAGTGGTGATATAATATTTAGGGTTTTCCAATAAAAAATACTACCTGTCGTACCCTGTATATCAAACGGAATAATAAAAATCCGTTTATTGATTAGAAAAGTACAGATTTAACCAAACAAGCTGATATTTTCTTTTGCAATAAAAAGTTATAAAGTTAAGGAGGGTGTAAATTTATAACTTGACACCCGGTATATATGAAACAAGTTTTCGTTCTCAAAAAACACCTGCTATAATGCATGATATTTTTCCAGTAAAGAGCACCTAATTTTAAGTAAGATTGATAAGTTTCAGAATTTTGGCCAAAAAAATTGATTTCTATCCCATAGTGCAATGGGGTAGACAAGAGGACCAACGGACCAAAAATTTCATTTTTTGAGGAAAAGACATTCTTCATAAAATTTTTGCTTGTAAAAAGAAGTCACAAAAAGAAAATGTTGATTTTATATACGGGTTTCGCAAAAACTTAAACAACATTACTTTTCTCCAAGAGCCATCAACTACTTATATTTTTTATTTCTAAGCAAAATATCATTTAACAAAATTTTGTTAGAATAGTACTTTGAATTATTTTAATAATGTGACAGGGGTATCAAAGTTACATAAAACTAATTTTGGAGTTATCAAAAATTACAAATTTTTAATTTTTATAAAAAAATTACAAAAAAACTTTCATAATTTGCTTTTCAAATACCTGCTTTTTTCAAATTTCTACACAACACAATTTTTTATCTGTAAACGTTTTAACCAAATTATGAAGTTAAAATTTTGTATTATTGTTTTAGTTAATGACAAACATTATTCTAAATAAATTTTCTTTATATGACATTTTGATTAAAAATTAAAAATAAAGGTAGTTTAATCTTGCAAAAAAATGTTTTTAGGTTTCTGCAAACCCTGTATACAAATTCAACATTTTCTCTTCGTGAATCCTATATTTTTTTACAAGCAAAATTTTTATGAAGAATGACTCTTTTTGAAAAATTACGTTTTTGGTGCATTGGTCCTCTTGTTAACTCCATCCGTGGAGAGTCTGTATAACAAGAAAAAACAAATAAATGTTCCGCTAATGACAAAATTAACTCTTACATAAGTATCGCCATTTTGAAGTAGAGATTTATATTCTAGGATTTTTAGGTACTCGTCAGGAGCTTTAAAATAATGTGCTGCGATACCCCCTTTTCATTTAATTTTGGACTATGGCAGCAATTTATTCTAATAATATCCGTCTTACCTTACACATTTTATAATTCTCATAATTTTTTGCCTTCCAAATTGGTATATTTCCAAAATTAATACAATTCGGATATATTAGTATATCGGAATATTTAGGCAAGCATTTAATGTCCATTTCAAACTGGTAATATTGACATCCTCTAATGTCATAAGATAGAAACATAATTTTTCCTTCGTAAGATTTTGAACAATCGTAGGGTTCAAACTTTACCCAAAACTTTACATGGCAGCCGGTAAACAATTTTTGAATTCCTAAATTCTCGACCTCGAAGATCACCTCGTCGTATTGGTTTTGGAACGAAAACTTTAAAAATCTTACTTTTCGCAACTGTGTAGAGACATTTTTAACTATAACGGTTTTCTTATAAGTTTTTCCGTCTTCATAATTCTAGAAAAAAAATGTTATTTGTGAAGTAGCCCTCTAGCACCCTGTATACGGGTAAGTTTTTCCTATGTTTAGTACAGGGACCTCAGAAACCGCAGCAACTAGAGAAATGGTTAAACAGGAAAAAATTGTTATGTCGTTTTTGGAGAACATATATTTTTTATAGTGCCCGCTCAAAATGTTGAACCATATGAAAAACTTTTTTATTTTTCATAAAAAAAATATCGGCATTAAAAATAATTTTAAAAAGCTTAAAAAAATGCATCTATCTATAAGTACAGGGGTGGGCATAAGTCACCTGATGGCAGCCTTAAAATTAGCCTATGCGTCAGTCTCACCGCTCACACCGCTCTCGCTCGGATTTATCTATTTGGCATGAGTTATTGTATGCTGCTCGACCTTGAGTCAGATAAATACCGGTTTTGTTGCTTGTTAAGGTCGTTATTTTCGAGTAAAATGGGACAAAACGTTCGAGTTAAAGAGATGGGTAATCAATACTTTTGCAAGTATCGAATAGATACCGATACTTTATCTCTAAGTATCCTATACACAATATGCAATACCGATACCAAGTAGCGGCTCGATTTATTGCCGTTAGTATTGCCCACTGTTTGTTTACTGTTATTATGCGGTCTCGGTCTCCGATAAGTAGGTATCGAGTATAGACTATTAAATAACATTGCTATATTTGTTATTGTTACAACAATTTCAGCCTTTTGCTTTAGTTAAGTGTTAGAAATCAAAATGAAACAATTTAAGTCCCAAAGGTTTGCCTATATTCAATTGACAACCGGAACATGTAACAACCCAAAAATCGTATTCATATTAAGTACCAATCTCGTAAGATTGCCTTAGTTTTTAATCCTTTTGATTCTCAATACCTGAGACCGAATCTATATCGATATCGACATCTACATAAACCACTGCAATATTGTCAGTAGTCGATACATTTATCAAAAAGTATCGGATACTTCTGACTTTGGAAAGTATCGAATCTTTTAAATCTGATAGATACTTTTTGCCCATCACTATTAAAGTTTAATTACTATAGGCTGTGTTCTTGTGAAAGAGTTTTCTGTCTTGATCGCGATTATAAAGCTATTAAAGAATGTTTTACAGAAAGATGGCCTGATACACGTTTCCCAAATCACAATTACTTGGTTGAATTGACTAAAAAGTTTGAAAAGACCAGTAGCCATGCGCCATGTTGCCCGTATTGTTAAGTTCATCGCAAAACGTTATTTAAAATGTATTAAGATGAAAATTTGATGAACACTTGTTTGATTAGGAGGAACTAGTGGGACAAAACAAACAACTCAATTTCAGGTGTGAATAGCAACCAGTGTTGTAAGGCGGTAATATTTCGCAAGCGAATATTACGGTAAATTACGTAAATTACCGTAATATTCGGTTGACCCTAGGCGAATATTCGCTTTTTGGTAATATTCGTTACATAAATTACTGATATATTACCGGTAATATTACGGATTGTATATTACGGGAATATTACGAGAGTAAGTTTAGGGGAATTACCGTGTTCTTGGATGTCGTCGCGGTAGTTCCCCGGTTTTCTGGCCAATCGTCAATCTATTTGACTGTAGGTTAGTGCGTAAATTAAATCCATTCGTGAAGCAACTGTGTTACTCTGTTGTACCTTTTGAAAATTTAGCTTGCTTTTTTGTTTGTGTTTTAATTACTATAAATTGAAAAATGCCTAAATATAAAAGGAGAAGTGTGGGAATACTTTAAAGAAGAAATAATTGATGAAAAGCATTTTTTTCTTCTGCAATTTTGCAATCACAAGTATGTGAAAAATGCAACGCGAATGCAAGATCATCTTACCAAATGTGTTAAAAGTCCAAAAGTGTCAAACAAAAGTTTTGCAAAAAAGACCAATTGATGGTAAGTAACAATACTGTTTATATCTTGACTTAAAATAGTAACGCTAGCAAAAACCTTTTTAGATAATACTAGTATGGACATATGTGAACAATCAGTGTCTGGAAATTATAGTGACAGTGGCAGTGGCAGCCTAGCTAGTTCTAAAACGGCTTCCTTAGTTCCTGGAACCAGATCATTTTCAATGGATACATTTGTAGATAGAATTAGACCTCAAAATAAGGTAAGATGTTATTTATTATATGATCAATAAGAAGCCCTGTTTTATGCACATTTATATGAGAATAACTTCAAACATACTGAAAAAAAATGTTTTCAGAACCATTTTGACCAAAAATTAGCACGTGCGATATATTCTTCTGGTTGTCCAATCAGCATTGTTGAAAACTCATACTGGCAAGAATTTTTAAATCAATAAAGCCATCATATAAATTACCAACTAGAAATGAGCTGTCCAATAGATTACTTAATAGTGAATTTGAATCGCTACATGGTGAAGTTATAACAAAAATTCAGCATGCGCAAACTGTTTCTATCCAATGTGACGGCTGGTCAAATATTAGGTGAGGACTTTCGGTACTTTAAAACAATTCTGAAATTTAAATAATTTTGATTTATCTCTAATATTTTTTTATTAAATTAGGGATATAGAAATTTTCATTGTTTGGGTTTTTATACTTGAAAAATTTCCAAGTACCTGGAAATTCGCTTATATCTTCGTGGTTTAATGAATGTATTTGTAATCAGATATTTCTTTGGAAAAATGAATGATTTAATCAATGTTTTGAAATTTTTATTGATATTTATTCAACATAAATTATTGATTAAATTGGGAACCTATCAAAAATGCCGAAAAGCGCGAATTACCTTAGGAATTATCATAAAGGTGTTCTAAAAATTGGTTAAATATTTCGTTTTTTTCTAGAGAAATCTATTGAATTATCATGGATTTTTGTTTACGATGAACATCTATGCCTATCCTGAGAACATTTTATTATTAAACCACAAATATGTAAGCGAATTTGACGTTATTCCAGACATTTAGAAATCTTGCATTTTCCTATGCACCAGAATAAAAGTGTTTACCCGGTATAACAAAAAGATCCACACCCAATTTAATTATTATACATGACTTACTGCATTAAAACATTTGTTTCAGGAATGAAGCAGTATTAAATTTTGTCATAACTACACCGGAGCCAGTCCTTTTTAAAACGATGACAACCGGTACAGAAAGACACACAGGGGAATACATAGCCAATGAAATAATCAATTGTATAAATGAAATTGGTGCTGAGAAAATTATGGCTATTGTATCGGACAATGCCGCGGCCATGGAAAAAGCCAAAGGAATAGTTGCAGAAAAATTAAATTTCGTAACAACATACTCTTGTGCGGCACATAGCCTAAACCTTCTTGTTGGGGATATTATGAAGTTACATACTTTAAAAAGTTTGGAGTCATCATGTAAGGAAATTATTAAGGAGATTACTGTTTCCCATAGGACATTAGCAACATTTCGAAAAATTCAAATTGATAAATATGGAAAATCGAAAAGTTTAAAGCTACCAGTAAAAACGCGTTGGGGTTCAATATTATATTGCATAGAAAGTTTAATTCAAACAAAGGAAGCATTGCAGATTTTAATGATTAGTCAAGAGAGCGAGGGAATAATCTGTTCTAGATTAACCAGAGATCTTATTCTGGATAATGATGTATTTTGGGTAAAACTAAGCAAAGTTAGTGAGATCCTTAAGCCCATAGTGAAATGGATTACCATTTTAGAAGGAGATTCGGAAAACATATCGCAAGTATTTGTAGCTATGAAAGAAATTGAAGGGTGCATTCATGTAAATGTCAAATTATTAGCCATACAATCTAATGAAGAAAAAGATCTCATTGCAGCATTGGAAAAAGAAAGTCTATGATCTTAAAACCTATGCACTTTGCTGCATATTTACTGAACCCTTCTTATCTTGGATCAGATTTGAATAATCAACAGCATATTACGGCAATGCAGTTTTTAGATAAACTAATATCTACTCATCCACAATTTAGAGAGCATAAACAAACAATTACTATTGAACTTACAAATTACTTGGCCAAAAATGATTTGTGGAATATAGATTTTGTTTGGGAATCTGCTAAAACATCGGACAGTATAACCTGGTGGAAAGGAATTTGCAGTAAAACAAAACTGAAAGATGTGGCGTTAGCCATCCTGGGTTTACCAGCATCTACTGCTGCAACTGAAAGATCTTTCAGTACATATTCATTTCTGCACTGTAAAAAAGGAATAAGCTCACCACAGAGAGAGCCGGAAAGCTATTATATGTTGCACACAATTCAAAACTTATGATGTCGAGGCCGGCAGTTAGTTCAGATAGAGATTGTGCTAAAGAAAAGTTTGCAGATAAACAAAGAAGACAAGACCCAAAACAATTAAGTGACACAGAATCAGATGTTTCTGAATCAGAAGACATAGTATCTCTTCATGATACAAGCTCCAGTATTGGAGAAGAAGATTTTTCTGATTTAGAAAATATAGAATAATTTTGTTTATATAAATCGTTGATTTTTTTATTTGTTTGAGTTTTTGAGTTTTTGTTTTGCTTATTTCTATAGAAAATATGTTTTTGTTATCGTTTTTATGTTTTCGTTGCAAATGACCTAAAGTTGTTATGTTTTAATTCTTCTTTCTTTTGTTTTTGGCTATGAAATAAAGAAGTTTAAGAGCAAAAAATACGTATTTTTGTGCATTAATATATTATTTGCGTTTTTCTTTCCATTCGTCAACTTAATAAGCTTAAAAATTGTTTAAAAATTGTAAATTCTCCAAAATTCTCAAATATTACGGTAAATTACCGCAATTTATCGAATGTTACCGACAAAAAATAAATTACGGTAATTTATACATCACTAATAGCAACTGCCTATATTTACAATCTCGAATAGGTAGCTTCGGTTAACCCATGCGTATTACAAATATTATTACAAGTATTATATATATTACATCTCCCTTTTTACAGAATTTAAATAAATTAGACCTTTACATAAGTTATTTGTTTATTATTTTTGCCCTAACTACCTATCCGTGTCCTGTTAATATTATTACATTCGGTTTACTTATAATTTAATTTATTCTGCTACCTTGCTATCCTAAAACTAATTTAAAATAATGCCTAACGTTTTATTTAATATAACTAAATATCACTTCATATCACAGCCTTTTTTTTTCACTTACACTAGACTATAATTATCTTAAACAAAATACGTACTATACTAACATATACTACATAACCAAAATAGAAATTAAAATTAAAGGCTTAACCTAACTGGAGGTTTAACAGTTCTGCCAGTTCGAGTTCTGACAGGAGACCTTCTTGGTAACTCTCTTACTGTGTCCTCCTCTGAAAAACTATTATATTTAATACTTGAATTTAACTCTGAATTATTACTTTGATTTAACGGAGTTAAGGGATTCTCCCTTTTTTCCAAAAAATTATCATATTTAAATCTATTACAACTCTGTATAGAATTACTAAAATTATTATTTTGAGAAAAATTACTTATTTTATTGTGGCATTTAATTAAGTGTCTTCTATTTCTTCTAACAATATTATTTGAATAATTTAATTTAACTTTATAAGATCTAGGATATTCAGTTTCTTTTATTACAACACCATCTAATCATTTTTCGTTTCTATTTGATTGAAAATTCTTAACCTTATCTATATCACCTACATTTAATTTACTTAGACATTTACTTCCCCTGTCAAAATATTGTTTTTGCTTTTCTTGCCTATCTTTTAAAATTTTGTGAGTTTTAGAAAAAGGTTGGATTTTAGGTTTTAAATACTTTTACTTTTATAGGAATTGTAGTTCTTATACGGCTACTAAAAAGTAATTGAGCTGTACTCGGTAAATTTAATGCAATTGGTGTATTTTTAAAATCAAGTAAAGCAAGTTGTAAATCATTTTTTGCAAGAATGCACTTTTTTATTATATTTTTTACTGTTTGTACAAATCTTTCAATTTGACCATTACTTTGTGCAAAATGTGGACTTGATGTAATGTGCTGAAATTGCCAATTTTTTACAAAATTTTGAAATTCTGTTGATTTAAAACAAGTTTGATTATCAGTTATTAGAGTTTTGACTATTCCATGAACTGAAAATAAATTTTTTTAATGACTCAATGACATTTTTGCTATTTTGATGACATATTTCATTTACTTCTATGAATTTTAAATAATAATCTGTGACTAGTAAAAAATATTTATTATTAATTTCAAAAATATCTGCTCCAACCTTTCTCCAAGCTCCCAATGGAATATTATGCGAGATTAAAGGCTCCCTTGGATTATGTTTACTCATTGACATACAAATATCACAACATTCAATCATATTATCGATACCATTTGACATAAGTGGCCAAAAAAATATTGCCTAGCATTTAACTTAGTTTTCTCTTTACCAAAATGAGACAAATGTAACCTTCCTAACATTTCTTTTCTAAGTGATTTCGGTACAAAAATTTTATCATTTTTAACAACTAGTCCCTATAAAGTGCTTAATTCATGTTTATAATTCCAATAAATTTTAAATTCATTCTCCAAGAGCGATTTATTATTTGGAAAACCATTTTTAATTAGATTCATTAGAGTTGTTAAATGTTTATCCGCAGAAGTTTCCTTCTGAAAAATACGCCATTTATTATGGGTAATAGGAAAATTATGTGTTACTAAATATAAATGATTATCCACTTCATTGCACTTCCTTTCAAACTCTACGTCAATGTCAGAAACAAAAGATCTACTTAAAGCATCAGCTATAATTAATTATTTGCCTTTTTTATACACCAGTTTAAATGAATATGCTTGAAGCATTATTAACATTCGTTGTAACCTTGCCGGAGTATTAACTAATGTTTTTTAAAAATACTAATTAGCGGCAAATGATCTGTCTCAATAGTGACATTTGATTTTCCATAAATAAACTGATGAAACTTAGAACATGCATGAACGATTGCTAGCAGCTCCTTTTCAATTTGAGCGTATTTTTTCTGATTGTTTGTAAAAGCTTTAGAGCTATACGCTACTGGTTGATTATTTTGCAAAAGAACTGCCCCACATCCGTTCTGCGAAGCATCACAAGAAACTACTACTGGCTCACTCACCGAATAGTATTTCAAAATAGGTGCAGAAGATAACAAAGTCTTTAGAGTTTGAAAGGAATTTTCTTAATTATGTTCCCAGTGGAATGCAACATCCTTTTTAATTAAAACCCTCAAAGGCTCTGTTACCTCTGAAAAGTTAGGTATAAAACGATTTACATAGTTAACGATACCAAGGAACCTTTGGACCTCTTTTACATTATTCGGTTTTTTGATTTTCCTAATCGCTTCTACCTTACTATTATCTACTTCTAGTCCCTCGCTTGAAATTTTAAAACCCATAAATTTAGCTGAACTAACACAAAATTTACATTTCCATTGCTCGTTTTAAGGTTAGTTCTGGCTCCCTCAAAAGTCTGTCTTTCATCGCTACATCTTGTATACCAAGGATTAGGCGGTCTTTAATTAAGCTGTCGGTTAGAGTCCCGAATTCACAGCTGGTCGATAGATCTCTTAGCCCTGTTACGTAGGCATCATAGCTTTCTTCATCACACTTGTTCCTTGTAAAGAATTTATACCTTTCATAGGTCACGTTTTTGTTCTGGAGTAAAATATGCTGTAAACTTCGCATTTTTTATTTTAAGTTCCATTCTCAAATGCAAAATTGTTGTAGATGCGTAGAGCTCTATCACCGATACGATTTAGTAATATACTGCCCTTTATTTCATCGGTTTCTTCTTTTTGCTTACTGGCCTTGATGTAAATTTCAAATTTCTGTTTGAAGAATGCCCAGTTATCTGCCATATCGCCGTCAAAGCAAAGTTCACTTGGTGGTATCACCATCTTATCCGACCACTTTTCCCAGCACGCGAACACATCGATTTTCCAGTCGGAATTTTAATTATTTTCTCGACCGATTATAAAATTTCACGAAATTACTTGAGACTTTGCTTGATATACTGTATTTTTATTTACGGATGACCACGATTAACTTGGATTACTTTAGATTCGTTTCCGTACTGCGCCATGTTTGATTAGGAGGAAGTAATGAGACAAAACAAACAACTCAATTTCAGGTGTGAATACCAACTATCTGTATTTACAATCTCGCATAGGTAGCTTCGGTTAACCCATGCGTATTACAAATCTCTTTATTTGGTAGTGTCTATTGTTCCGACATACATATATGTTACAACACTAGTTGTAATTGTTTTTGTAAAAATTTAAATAAAATCAACTTTTTCCAAACTTGTATTTTGGTTTTTTAAAATATGAACAAATTTACCAGCTGACTTGTTTCCACCCTTGTACATCTATCTTTATTACTTTCGAAAGTATGGCCATTCAAATCGGGTATTTAGGTAGTTTTAAAGTAACGCCATTTTGTAGTAGATGAAGGTATTAAATTAATATTCTAGGGTTATAAAGTACTCGTCAGGAGCTTTAAAATGATGTGCCACAAGACCCCTCTTTTTATTTAATAATTATACTTGAGATGACGCCCAGCCGCCATCTGAAAATTCTTATCTGTTGATTGAAAACTTTATTCATGAACATACCTTAAAAAAATTGAATAGTCTTTTTTGTGACCCCATTTAGTGGTTAAAAATACAAGAAAACTAAAACTTTTACCTGGAACAAAATTTTGTCTGGTTTTGATTGTATGCCTGTATCGTCTAAAATAGTGTTTTTGTTTCTATCCTCCCACAGATCTCTATTTTCCATTTCACTGTCAAAATGTCTAAACTCTTCGACAAAATCAAGCATTTGTTTAAGATTTTCTGTTAAAATCTTTTCTCTAGGGTTGACAATTGGAATACAGGGTAACACAAATTTAGCTTGGGTATGCTAAAATTTTGAACAATTAATTTTAAGTTAATCATAAGGTTTAATAAATATCTTACATCTTTTTTCTTTCCTTTTCCCTTCTTTTCTTTTTTTTGTCTTTTTATCTTTGGTACTTTTTTCTTTTTTGCCTTTTTTTTCTTTTTTCTTCTTTTTATCTTTTTCTTTTCCCTTTTATTCTTATTATTGTCTTTTCCTTCCACTACCGGTTCAGGTTGCTCGTCCACAGTTGTTTCTTGGGGTTTTTGAGATATTTTTGTCCTGTCAATCTAATATAAAGTACAAAGAGTGATAACTGTAGAAGAAATTAAAAATCAAAATATGCTTAATGGCAAAAAATTGTTAACAAAACTAAAAATAAAGGAAGTTTAAACGCTATTATTATTTGTTAAAAAATGCACCTTAACCTTGCAGTATAACAAAAACCTAAAGAGATAGAACAAATCTGATTGCGAGAAGTGAGAAGTAAATTGAAAATTTTTAGGATATCCCACGTAGATTTCAGTGGCGAATCTATATTTTTTCCATTGACTCTTATTTTAAAAATAAAAGTACTTTACTCTAGGTCATTTTTAATATTTTTAGTTATAACTAACTCGCTTTGTATATTACCAATCTAAGTATTTTTTTATTTTGTAATTTTGGACCAGGTGACCAGTTTTTCCAATATTCCGATTAAAAATTCAAACTTTTGTTCTATTTGTCGTCTTGTAACAACTGGGACACACTGTATACCTGTAATCCAACTTTCACATTTAAAAATGTTGCCAAACTTTTGAAATATTTAAAAATACTTTAAAAGGTAAATTATAATAATTTTTCGACTAAAGTAATACAATGTACAAGTATAATAAAAAATGTCAATATTTGGTCTTTTTTCATTTTTTACAAGTTATAACCATGTTATTACACAAAACTATTCTTTTTAATGGAACACCCTGTATATTGTATCGCCATTTTAAAACAAAGACCCTTAAGCATTTACCACATTTAAAATAATTTTCTTAAACAGTTTCGGAAATATGAGCATCCGTATATCTACTATTTAGATTTTGATGGTCATATTTTCGAAACTATAAGAGATAAACATATCAAATGTGGTATCTTGTTTAACATCCTTAAAAGATCTTTACAACGGTAATATAATAGACAAGGTATTCCATTTAAAGAAACCCCACTTTGTGTTATACATTTTGAATAGATGTCAATGGACAAAATATAGTTACGTCATCTGAATTCTATAGAAAAATCCCTAAAACTTTTCTATTTACATTTTTTTATATCTCTAATATCAAGCGAGTTACGAATGCCGGGCCTTACTGACAAAATTTTAAAAACAATCTGTATCTTTCAAAAGAAATCAAGCTAGCCATGGTTTACTTTAACCACTGAAAATATTTCAAAAATTAAAATCAAGGTTATGCAGTCAGAAGTTGTTCTTCGCTTTTTTCGCTATACCCTGCAAGGTCAACGAAAAAGCGCCACCTCGTACAGGGAGTTAAAGTAAACGGGGCCCTATTTTGGAACTTCCCTGTACTTTTTTAAAAAACGAATGTAGTATCTTTTTACGTAGAATTTAATAATCTAAGCAGAAAAACATTTGAAACAAAAGCAAAAGAGTCAGAGCACGAGAGATATTTTTAAATGGAAGACCCCATATATTTTAATATCAATGAATAGAGATTTTTTCGAGGAATTCGGTGATATAGGAGTTGCTGGATTTATTTTCTGCGGTTCTGATGCAATTAATTATAAACTGCATTATACTATAAGAATAGTTTCACCTGAAAAACCTGGCTGCCACTGGTCACAGGTGCTTATTTGTCCAAGTCAGGAATTTTAAAAATAAGTTTAATAATTTTTGGAGTGGTTTTACAATTAGGTTTTCAATAAGAACGGCTTTAATTTATATTATATGCTAGAAATGATATGATTTATCTATTTCCAAACCCAAAAAGTAATAAATGTACTTTTAAAATCCTTGACTTTCACAAATAAACACCTGTGACCTGTGGCAGCCAGATTTTTCAGGTGAAACTATCCATATAGATAATTCAAATTAAGGTTGCAACTATGTTAACATTGTGGCCCTCATTGGCATAATTTTAAACTAGTATCAGACTCCATGATAACTGATGGTCAAGTGTTTCTTGTAGTTGTGGCAGTTAATATCGTGCTTTTTAATAATTTTTTTATTTATTGAATAAATGCAATAAAAAATACAAGAAGAATTAGTCTACAATTTATGCCAACTGTTTTGGTGGTAGTCATCTACTTGCTTCTAGCCGAGACGCAAACCCAAAATCGTATATTTCTGTAAATATGGTAAATATTTTCGACACTTTTGATCTAGATACCCATTTTTATCAGCTGATTGACCGAATTGCAATACTGCTGCTCCTGAATTTGAATTTCCTAGAGTATAAAGTCGGATTTATAGCAGTGGCGGCGCCAGCGCCCATCCTAAATGGTTCTCGCCCAACCGTTTGCTCAATCTGCTGATTGAGTGTGAAGCAAAAAAACTCAACAAGTCCTTTAAAAAGGTATTATTCTTATAAAACATTTACTCAATTAATATTCAAATACATATTCCGAATTAAGGAATTCTTGAAGACATAACCTGTGGCTGCGAATGTGAATGTGAAATTAACAGTGAGTTGCGCTATGTCATTAAAAAGGAGTTAGGTGTAAAATTTAAAATTAAAAAACAACAATCAATATGTTTGAAAAATTTAGAATTTTCTCTTGTCAATTATGGATATTTAAGATTTAAGCTAAAATATGTCGTTTATTAAAAATATGATATATCACTTGGCTTGAAAGTGAAAGGTCATTTTGGTTTTCCACAGCCTACTAAATCACAACATTACAAAAAATCAAAAATCAGGCCATTAACAGGTTTTGCCAAAATTATTACTTCCGTCTGCAGAAAAAAACTTTCATATATTTTTTTCAGTGTAAAATTGGATTTTTACCTTTTTTAAGACGAACAATAAATACAACTTTTAAACCGATAGGTAATATAGCTTAGTGACTTATTGTTCAAAAATGGACCGATAATCGGTTTTTGAGTAGAAGCAAATGCTTTATACAGTGAATAAACTATGTCAACATTGGTAGATTTTTGAACAGACCCACTTCAAAAAGTCCTGGTGGCACCCCCACCCCCTCTCAAAGTTGGTTAAGGGATTGATAATTATTTTTCCAAAATATCTTATAAACGGTAAATGATAAAAAACTGATTTTAGTGTCGTTAAATAGAGCACAAAATTCTGCAAAATAGTGATAATAAAAATTGCATTTTTGTTGATTAAGTAAAAATCTACAACAAAAAAATGTTGCCGGGGAGCATCCACACGGCACTTTTTACGATATATCATCCAAACCATCCACCAATTTTAAAAAATATAGGATACAAAAAATAAAGGCCAAGGGTTTCTCTATCGAATGGTATATAACATTATACTATTATCTTTTAAAATAAAGCCACCAGTGGCATACAAAAGTAGCACTACACCAGTATAGTACCTAAAAATAAAATTTTTTTAATGTTATTCTTTTAATTTCTTAATTGATATTTTTTACTTTAGTTTTATTAATTTATAATGATTTCTAATTCTGCATACTAGTAATAATAAATAATAATATTACACGGAATTTTTTTTTACCAGTACAAAAATCAAAATCAAGACGTGTGGATTGAGTAAAAATGTAAGACATATTTCGTGTAACGAAATTGCTAAAAAATCAATGAGAAAAGTCTAGCCCTTTCTTTTTTCATTTACTAACCGGTTGCGATACCACGCCTTCTTTTATGGAAAAGGAGAAAAAGTGTTGGGAAGCTTGGGAAACTTTTCCGGAAGTTACAGCTACTTCCATTGATTTAATGAATCACTTAAAAAACCTTCATCTCAGCAATTAAGTGTGATCTCAAAATTTGTTATAACCATTTACGATAAACATTCTGATAGTAGCAACATTGATATTTGTCAAATGCAACTTTTGCCCAAAAAACCGAACGGTTGAGAATTTACCCCCAACAATGAATGTTTTAACACTTCACATTAATCGATGCATTTATCAAGCAAGATTTGTTTGGGGTAATCTCTGCCAATCAGTGGTTGAACTTCCATGTCCATCTGAATGGGGATGGATTTTAGAGAATAATAAATGAACACCACTGTGGACCACTCTAAAAAATGAAAAAATATCATCTAATACACTATTAAAATGTAAATGTAAGATGTGTTGCACAAATTGTAAATGATTTTAAAAAATTTAAAATGTTCCAGGGTATGTTTGTGTGTGGAATGTTCTAATTAGGTGTTTTAGGTTGTGTAACAATGTATTTGTTTTTTATTGATGTTTTATACAAGTGTGTCCCAGGATAGGTGTTACAAGAGGACAAATGGAATAAACATTTTTGAATTTTAAAACGAGATTTTGGGCAAATGATCCAGAACTAATAAATACAAAACTTTACTTCAAGTGGTATTATACAGGGCAAGTTAAAAAATTGACAAAAATGTTTTTGATTACTTAACGTGTTTAACTTTAAATTTAGTTCTCTACAACATTTACCTATACAATTTTGTTCTATTTTTAAAAATAAAGGTTTCCTTACTTTTGGTCATTTTCATATTTTTAGTTATAACTCGCCCTGTATATTACCAATTAAAATAAAATTTTGTATTTATTAGTTTTGAACCATGCGACCAGTTTTCCCAAAAGGAGGATTAAAAATTACAAAATTTTTGGTGAACTTGTCCTCTTGTAACATCTATCCTGGGACACACTGTATAAGCCATATTTGAAGTAATCTTTATAATAAAAAGTTATTATAATACTGTTGTTATTTATTTAAAAAAAAAAGAATGAATCAAATTATAAAACAAAAGAAATAAGTAAATAAAATATAAAGTATAATTATTAATTAATAAATCTAAAGTGAAAAATAATCTTTTAAAATTAATAGAATAACATTAAATATTTCGATTTCTAGGTACTTTACTGGTGTAGTACTAATTTGGTACGCCACTGGTAGCTTTATTTTAAAAAATAATAGTCTAAATGATAACTTTGGAGTTTGTTGTTTATGTTTTTTTGTTAATGGTTTGCAAGATATATGGTAAAAAGTGCCGTATGGATACTCCCCTTCGACTTTTTTTTGTTGTAGAGTCTTACCAAAAAACAAAAATATTATTTTTATTATTACTATTATGCGCAATAAGGCAATATTACCAATTATTATAACTAAAGTAGAAATATTCTGAAAAAAAAATATAACATTAAAAATTTCTATTTTTAAGTACTTACTATACTGGTGTAGTGCTACTTTTGTACGCCACTGGTAGCTTTAATTTAAAAGAAAATAGTATAATGTTATACACCATTCGATAGGAAAAACTTTGGCCTTAATTTTTTATGTCTTAATTTTTTTTGTTTGCTAGACGGTTTAGAAGGGATATCGTAAAAAATGCCTTGTGGATGCTCCCCTCAAACTTTTTTATATTGGAGATTCTTCCGTAATAAACAAAAATAAAAATTTTATTGTCACTATTATGCAGAATTTTGTGCTCTATCTAACGGCACCAGAATCAGTTTTTTTATCATTTACCATTTAGAAGATATTAGAAAAAAACTATATCAATGCCTTAACCAACTTTGAGGGGGGTTGGGGGCAGAACTTTTTGAGGTGGGTCTGTTCAAAAATCTACCAATGTTTACATACTTTATTCACTCTGCAAAGCATTTGCTTCTACACCAAAACCGAAGTATCGGACCCTTAAATCACTAAGCTAATAGGAATGTGCAAATTTTCGTGAGATTTGATGCGAAAATTTAGCCACAATTTAAAATAAACGATTTTTTGACCAACTTAAGATGGCTTGAAAGCGATGTTTGCTTTTACCTACAAAATAGGCTCCTAAAATTCACTACTAAGGATATGAAAACAAATCAATTTCTTGAGATTTTTCAAATGGCTGTATTTTGCTTAGAAATGGTCGTGTACTGAAATTAAAAAAGAAACATTTTAAGGCTTGAAGTTTCTGGTTTTAAGATTTTACGATGAAAAGCAACGTTTACCGCTCCATTGAAATGAATACCGAAATAAATTTATTTTTGATTTTTGTTTTTTTTTGTGCTCTACGAACTTTGAATTTCAACTTAACCACTATATGGTTCGGATAACTTGTTCGTTGGGCTTTTATTTGTTTTTTTAAAGTTCGGTATTACGACTTCTCACTAAGATATCGAACTTTAAATAAAAAAGGATCTTTTTGTCTTTAACCATTAACATTTCAGCAACCGCTCACCGCACAAGAAAATTAGAGGGGTTTTGAAATCTCTAATAAATTTCCCACAAAAATCAGCTACGGTTTTCTAATTTTTTTATATTATTCCTAACATTAATTCGAAAATTAAGGCATTTTCTGGCTTTTGGAAAAGTCCGGCGCTAAATTAAAAATATCGAGAAAATCAGTAATGTTAAGTGCGCCTTTACATTTTAATATACCTACAAAAACTCCACAAAAATTCGAATTTACCCCATTGAGCCGTTTTTTTTGTTTCATTCGATCGAGTGAACTAAAATTTCAGTACAACCATTTTTAAGCCAACTTCAGAAAATTCGGATATTTCTTGTATGTTGTATGTTTTCACTAGTGTAATTGAACTAATTTTTAAAACGCCCCGTATTAAGCTTAATGCAGTTTATAATCAATAACTGCATCAGAACCGCAGGAAATAAACCCAGCAACCCCTATATCACCAAATTCCTCGTCAAAATTTCTATTGATTGTTATAAAAGTATACGGAGTATTCCATCAAAAAAATACATCACTCGTGCTGTAACTCTTTGTTGTTTTTTTATATATTTTTCTAATTAGATTAATACATTTTATACATTATACGGAAAAAAATACACGGAATGGCAATTTTTATATTTTTAGACGTCCTGTTGGGAAAACTGATCGCATGGCCTAAAACCGATAAATACAAAATTTTACTCCGATTAGTAATATACAGGGCGAGTTATAATTAAAAGTATAAAAAATGACCAACAGTAAAGGACCTTAATTTTTAAAAATAGGGCAAAATTGTATAAGTATGTTATAGATAATTTTTTAAAGTTTAAGGAATTAAAGTTCAAACATATTTTTTTATAATATATATTAATATTTTTAAAATACTTGGCTTAGGGTAACTAATTAAAGAAAAAAGTCCTAAACTTATTATTACTTTTTAAATTTTGCTCCCTATGCCCCCTATTTAAGTTGTAATGCGTAATGTTAAATATTGACAAAAACATGTTTTTACTTTTATTCTTTAATCCCAAATTTTGACATAAAATATAATTCTTTATAACATTTACTTATACAACTTTGTTAAATTTTTAAAAATAAAAGTACTTTACTTTCATATTTTTAGTTATAACTCGCCCTAAATAATACCAATGGAAGTAAAATTTTGTATTTCTTAGGTTTGGACCATGTAACCAGTTTTGCGAAAAATTTTACAGAGTGATTCTTTGTTTAAAATAAAGGGTATTTTGCTTTATAAACGTAGGGTCAAAGGTCAACCATTAGGGAGATGTCGCAAAAAAAAATAAAAAAGCGTCTTCATTTTTATCTCAAAACCAAAAAGAGTGTCGTCCAAAACTACAGAGCATCGCCTTCTAGATGTTGAAACTACTGTACCAACAGCTAGTACAATTCAAAACATCTAGAACGTGGTGCTACAGAGTAATGTCAAATGAAGAAATATTACAAATTATGCTTTAATAGGTGACAGCAGATAAATAGATTTTTTTTTAATTAATTTCCCGCTTCTGACAAGATTTAAATTTTATTTTTTTATTTAAACTTGGTGTTTAATGAAAAAATACAAGAGCTAAAAAAGTTTCTAAATAGATTAGGCTATCCAAATTTATATTTTTCGAGGTCATTGCGTACGTCTTTCTTTAAATTTGCTTAGAAAGCACGATAGGGGTAGCCTATTTAGTAATTTTTTCGCCATGTTTTTAGCGCTATATTTCCCAAATAATGGTTAACTTTTGACTCCATGTTTATAAAGCAAACTACCCTTTATTTTGAAAAAGAAATGACCCCTCAAAATTTTTCGCATTTGTTTAGAAACATCCTGTATAAACAAAGTCTCCACTTTTTAACATATTAATAATTAAAACCAGTGATGTGAGTCGGTAATTTTCACCGTAAATTACCAGGTAATTTACCATTAATTACCGTAAATTACGAAATATTTATTACCGTAATTAACCAGTAAATCACGGGGTAAATAATCAAAAAAATTTGTTAATTAATTTCGCTTTAAAATCAGATTTTGAGGGTAAACAAGCCCATCAAGCACAGTAGTGAAGCCCATTAAACAATAATTTAATACATCAAAAAAATCGTAGGCGTAATATTTAGAAGCAAATATGAAAAAGTCAAAAATTGGGGTTATTTTTATGTACTTTTTGGTTGGCGGTTGGGGGAAAGTTAACAGTTAGCTCCAAAGTCACAGGTGCTTTATTAATGAAGTAAAATATGTTAAAGCAGTTATGGGTGATCAAAACAAAACTTAAAAAAAAGTGTTAAAAGTGTTTTTGCGATGTCGTAACAAAAATAATATCTTACTGCATAACGGCAAGTATTGTAACAAAAACTACGTCTTAAATTTTACAAGCATGTCCATCCATATCCTTTACAAATGTTTACTTTGCCCTAGAAAAATTAAATCGAAAATTTTAAGAGAAAGCAAGGCCGATGCTCCGATATAGTTTTAGAGCAAAAAAAGCAAGAAAGAAAGAAACAAAAACTAAATAAGAAGAATGGACTGATTCTCTCAACGAGTAGCAATCACAAACCATCCCTTTTATAAAAACGGATATTTAATGGTAGCAATGCAAATGTTAGTTCTTCCTGTAGTTCAAGTTCTAAAATCAGTAAAATTTATACGAATTTATCTAGCAGTTCTAGCACAATGGAAATAGAAAACTGTTCATAATAGTTAGGTGCTGTTGCTCAACCTACAATGGTTTCAACAGATTCTAATTAAACTGCAAGTTTTATGAATCATCAAGGACAACATACGTTAGACAAGTTTTTTGATATAATGAATAACACCGCAAAGAAAAGTATAAGAGTTTATTAAATACTGGGTGTCCAGAATTTTAATTCTGAAAACTTTTTGTAGATAAAAATAGTTAAAAACACTTTAAAAAGCTATATATTAGAAAAAAATTATGTGTTTGTGTCGAAAAAAACAAATTATTAAACCTCTCAGAAAGTCTCGTATTTTAAACTCTAATTTTAAACAAATTCAGGAAGCAAACTGTAAAAAGAAAACCGATCCTAAAACATTAAAATTGTCACGCGAAACGAGATTTGGATCAATCTGTATAACGCTGGAATCTTAATAAAGCAATAAAAATATCTACAGTTACTGATACTAGATAAAGATATCCAGTTAAATAAGAGTGTCAAACAGTATATTTTAAATAACAATTTTTGGGCTAATGTAAATAACCTTCTTGAAATTACTATTCCAATTTATGAATTTATAAAAGAATTACAAACTTTTAAGCCATTTATATTAAATGCTTGAAATTTTCTGTAAAATTAAAGAATTACATTTTGAAACAAAATGTACCTGATGATGAACAATCAGATATTTTAATATTTTTAGAAAAACGTTGAACTAGGGCCATTGAACCAGTTCTTTAAGCAGCAAACCTCCTAGATTCAAGACTCAAAATCAAAGAAAATTAGTATGTAAAAGCTTTATCGTATATAAGAAGAATAACAAGATTTGTAGCAGAAAAAAATACTTGGGTACCATTACGGCAGATATATATGTATAAAGAAAGGGAGGATCTTTGAACGATTTTATATGGAAAAGCTGGGAAAACAATAATCTTCGTGCTTTTACATGATGGAAGCCTATGTGTTCTCCTTTTACATTAAGTAAAATTGCGACAAATTTTTATTAGCCCCCAACAAGCGATTCAAATCAACGCAACTTTTCTACCTATGGAGAAGTCTTTGTGAAAAAACGAAACGGATTATTAATAGAAAGAGCTAATAAATTAGTCTATGAAGAGCAACATTTAAATCTCTGTATATCACTCTCACACAGTAATATTGAAAAAGATTTAGATGTATTTGATAGCGGTCACAATATAATGTTCAGTAAATACAGTGCTGACGAAACGGAGAGGCCCATTTTGTGTATGGAAAACTAAACTAATTTTTTTTTCTAAGTATTTTAGCGATATTCTTAATTGTGGAAAATAAAAACGTAAAATAATAAATGCGTTTAATTTCTTTCTGTATTAAATGATTTAGTAAACATTATTTTGAAAAAAAAACGGTCAATTCCTTTTTTTGTTACCGAATAAATTACGTGCGTAATTTACCAAAAAAATTAATTACGGTAATTTTACATCATTGATTACAACTTTATAGGTGACAGCTGGCGACACTTTGAAAATGGTATTTGAAATGAAATGATGTTAAGTTAGATCTCTTTTAAAGGTCTTTATGCTTAAAATACTCTTCAATGTGAAAAATCTTTGGTAAAGTTCTTTTAAAAAAGACAACAAAAGTAGCCTCTAAAAATTTATTGTTTCTGTTTAATAAAATTCTATTAAAAAAAACATTTTTTAATCAACAATAGCAACAAATTATCTGTAAGAGCAGAGTTGGGTCGTATTCGAATACTTCAGAAGTATTCGACAAATATTTTTTGAGTATTTAAATACTGAAAACTGTAAGCATTATCCGAATACCAAAATTGTCATGATTAGAGTAAGAAAAGAAAAGCAAAATAGAAAAAATAAAGTGAAGACCTTTGTTTTTTTTTGTCTTCAAATTTTTTAACTATTGGTCTCTTTTTTTTAGTAGTATTCGAATCTTTTCATTTCCAGTATTCGAATACCGATTCCGAGTATTCATGAATACCAAGTATTCGAATACTTTTTTCTTTCAAGTATTCAAATATTCGGTATTCGAATACTTTTTTTCCGGTATTCGTATTCGTATTCGAATGCCGATTTTTAGTATTCGGCCCAACTCTGTGTAAGACCAAGCTACTTTAAACTAAACTTAGGGAATATAATAAGGGTTAAACAATCTTCAAAATGAGATATTATTTTTTTCGAGTCATTCGCGGAAACCCATTAAACCGTCAATTTTTTCGTTGAAAAATTGTTACTTTCAATCGCAAATAACTTGAAAAATATTAGTATTATGACAAAAATGTATAGAGTTGCTAAGAATCACTTTTTAAATTAATTTCTTTAATTAAAATGAAATAACAAATATCCACCCCCAGGTCATTTAAGGAAAAACGCATGGACTTGTAAATTTGTAATTTGAGGACATTTTTTGGCAATCTCACCTCCTAAAGTGCAACTCTTTAGCAGGGGTAAGACTTAACCTCAAAATCTTAAATAAATAGAGGTCGAATAATACCTTATTTTAAAGGTCCCTTGATCCTAATTTTAACTGTCAAGTTTGACGTCTCTGCTTTTATTCCCTTAATATGAGCTTATCCAAATTTTGATTTTTATTTTTTAAATGTGTAATATTAAATTATCTGTAAGCTACTTTATACTTGGGAGACACGAAATTATAAAAATAAAATATTAAATATTATTTTTGGCGATATGTGATGTGATTCACGCCTAAATTTTAGGGGCGAGTCACACCCTTACCAGAAGAATTAATTAATATCGTATTTTAAAAATCGTTTAACCCTTATTATACCCCCTTAGTTTAAAGTAGTTTGCTGTTACGGGTAATTTGTTGTTATACATTAAAAAATAAAAACATTTACAAGCTCTTATAACAACGAAAATAATAGCAGAGACTTTAAACTTGGCAGCAGGCGTGTCGAATTTTCAATTTCCATATGCAGGCCGTGGGCTAAAAAAATGAGTACCAAAATAAATGTCAAATGTATGGGTGTATTGCAATCATACATTTGTTCTTTGGGT
The DNA here is from genome assembly GCA_014170235.1 of Listronotus bonariensis. Lineage (NCBI taxonomy): Eukaryota > Metazoa > Arthropoda > Insecta > Coleoptera > Curculionidae > Listronotus > Listronotus bonariensis. The sequence goes on along the minus strand of JACEGR010001841.1, from coordinate 85,815 downwards.
TCACGGGTGCACGTACTCGCCGCCCCTGATTGGCAGTTATAATTACACTTGAGGACCTTTAAAATAGGATATTACTTGAGCCCCTTTCTATTTAGGATTTTGGGGGCGAGTCTTACCCCTGCTAAGAAAGACGTTCAGAGGGTGAAAGTCCAAAAAATGTTTCCTCCTAAAATAAAAAATTGACGGGTCCAAGCGTTTTTCCTTAAATGATCTGAAGTGTCCAAAATTAGCTCTGTTTCGGCAGTTATTCACACTGAAAAAAAACGGTAGATATATACTATATATGATTTATAAATGTTTCTTACTAATTCTATTTTTTGTGCCAACGATTTCCATGCCTCTGATAACTTTTTCTCTTGGTTTAACTTTGTAATCGTAAGTTTTATTTTGAAATTTTATTATCTCTTTTTGATTTTATACTCTAAGATTAACTTATTCAAAACATTACAAATATTTCGCCGCCTTTTCTCTTTTTGAATGGACATTGCTCGGTAAGCATTTTTAACTCGCTCTAAAAGCTTTGCCTTTGATTTAGAATCAAATGCAGTAAAATTAATATGTAATTTTCCAGAATAGTGTTGTAAGATCTTATCGTCCCTTTGTTTCTTTTTTCTTGATCTACTTTCACTTTCACACTCAAATAGTCTTCTGGCTTCATTTATTTTTTCCTTAAATAAATACATTAATTAATTATAATTATACATGGTGTTCAGCCATCTCCCGAATTCATGTACAACACATAAAAAAATGTGACAAGTTTTTACTTTTTTTTACAGCATCTCTAGTCAGGTCCTGTTAGCCTCTAAGGCAAGGCGCGCACTGAAATGGTAGGCAAGTGACGTGGGGGCCAGGTGGTAAGTCAATATCAAAACCAATATTTAAAACCTGCGTAAATAAATACAAAAGCACGCATTTAATTGGAGTGATGGTTAAATGGTGTTAGGGAAGTTTATGAAGTCAGTTGGGTACCACTTGTCTCCAAAATATTTAATTTTTAAAGGCTTAAAATACTTTATTTGCTAGTGAGTTCACCACCTCGCTGCCACATCACTTGCTTGCCAGCTCAGTGCGCGCCTTGCCTAATAGTGCTTGAGCCAGTAATGAAATGGAGTTCATGATAATAACCCTTTTAAAACCTATTTAAATGGGTTCCTTGTGGCGAGTCTAACATGAATATTTATATCACCATATATAGAAGCAGCGTTTTAACCTAACCCGTCAATTTTGACATGTTTCGGGTGTCGGACTGGACGAACGCGTCACATTTTTGTTGTCGCCCAGTCCGACACCCGAAACATGTCAAAATTGATAGGCTGGGTTAAAACGCCTCTTCCATACAGAGAGTCTCTCGAGAACTGCTGCGATTGATTTCTCAAAAAGTGGGCTTTGGAAATTTGGTTACATAATAAAGTAAGTGGGGGACATACAACTAAAATATTTTGACAGCTCTACCACTTCCGGTTATACCGGAAATTAATGTCAACTTCTTTATTTTAAATGGAACACCCTATATATTATTGATTTTTAGATTCTGCGTAAAACTCTAAACATAGTTTGTGTATAGTGCTCTATACGTAAGTCCCAAGGAAGATAAACTTTTTAATAAGAAGCGGTCGATTCTTTATATGTGTCCGAAAATATAGGTTATGTTTGTGACGTCACCCTTTTGCCATAATATTTTTTTATCTGACAAAATAAACCAATATTTGCATAACATAAAATAAAATCACTAAATAAACATAAAAAAATGTATGTACTTAATAACGATTTAAACGTAAATTTCCTTAAAAAATACCCAAAAGTCAGTGACCCCTGTTTACAGGTTTTAAAATTCTTTGTAACTGCAGTACTAATAACCACTCAATTTAGTTATAAACAGTAAAAACTAGACATATATAAAAGTCCAATGACCAAAAGCAAAAAAATAACACCAAAACCTCAAAAAAACCTTCCAGTACGATTGTAAACAAAAAATTACGGGGAAAGATTACGTCACAAAATTTAGCGAACATAGGCTTAAATGGGATCAAGCGCTCCTTATTAAAAAGTTTATTTTCCTTGCCTAAGTCCAACCAATTTTGACTTATTTTAAATTTTATTGCAAAAATGACGTTTGCAAGCCATTATATAACCATCAATTTTTTTCTAAACAAAAACCCTTAGTATGATTTGGGGTCGAGTTTCTTGTAGAAAAGAACTTTTTAGTAGACCATATTAAAATTCTTACAATTAATAAATACAGAGTGGTCAAAAATAATCGTTAAAAATTATAACGACAAAAACCTTAAAAGTCAATTTTCTCAAATGCAAACCCTCTTCTTTTTTACCTTATCCTATTAAGCATTAAAAATAAGGGTAGGTTTGTATGGGAATGTCTATTCCAAAAATTTATAGTTGTTCAAATATTAATAATTATCAATTCTAACAATGTTTTTAAGTACAGCTTAGTTTGGCTTCTAATTGGCCTCACCACGAAATGCGGCGTAATAGCCAACTACACTGTATTAAATTGGTAATATTTCAAAAAATTTTGGAATAGACATCCGTATACAAACTTATCCTTAGTCCAGTCATTTTTGACTACTTTTAAATTTTATATCAAAAATGACGTTTGCAAGCTATTACATAACCCTTAATTTTTTTCTAAACAAAAGCCTTTAATATAAGTTGGGGTTGGGTTCCTAGTAGAGAAACAACTTCTTTGGTAGACTGTATTGATATTTTTACAATGATTAAATACTGAGTGGTCAAAAATATTTCTTAAAAATTAATTTTAGTATTATAGTACAGGAAATGAAGCTCTAAAAAGGGTAAAAGCTGGTAATTCTTTGGTCCTGCATAGATTGAGTTTAAATTTTAACAGAAGGTAGGGAATAGCCCAAGAATCAAAACCTATATAGAACCGAAGGGCGCCCAAATCCTAGGGGTGTATGCGGAAATTTTTTATTCATTTTAAGCACAGAAATCAATCAAAAAGTTATTCTTAGCAAGAAATGTTCTATACATTGTTTTCATAACATTAATATTTTTTAAATTAAAGATTAAAAGTAACAATTTGTCGACGAAAAAAATCGACAGTTTAATGGTTTTTTTCGCGAATAACTCGAAAACTATGCATTTAATCAAAAAACTGTAGGGAGCAAAATTGTAGGTTAAAAAAACAAACAAACTATTTTGTTATAATTTTTCCACGATCGATAAAAACTAAGATACGAAGTGTTAATTATTAGCTTTGTTTCGTCAAATGCAAAATTTCTTAGATTTTAAGTCAAATAACAGTAAAAAAATGTATTAAACCTTTTTTAAAGTACATATTCAGACTTTTCTGTAAAAAATGCGAAGTTTTTAGCGTAAAAATTGAGTGAGTTATAATAAAAAATAAGGTCAGTAACTATTCTTTTTCGTAGAAAAAATGAATAAAACTACCCCCTAATTTTAATAAAGCTGACCTTTATTTTTTAACAATTCTTCTAAAGACATGAATAAATAATACGTCTAAGAAGTTTAACCAATTTAAAATGCCTAATTTTATAAATAATATGTAGATTTTTATGCTCTGAAGTAAGCTTATTCGAATTTTTCAGAAAAATTGATTGTTTTTTTTTAACGTATCTTCTTTATTTTAATTTATAAAAAGTTTTATAAAATGTAAGGTTTTTTTTTAGACTAAAAGGCTCTGTAAGTAAAATTTCTTAAGATACCTAGGTTTTTAAATGGGGTGATTTTAAAGGGGTCAAAAAAGGAAGTGATCGTTCGTAAATAGAGGGTCACCAGTATTTTCGTGGTAATTAAGAAAAAAAGGTGAAAAATATGAAATTGTAAATAATCGTTTTTCACGCTTCCCCGTGGCCTAGTGGACAGAGCTTTGATCTTCGAAGCCAGAGGTCGGCGGTCTCGATTCCCAGCGGGGAGACATATTTAGGTAGTAGTTATTTAAAAATAACGACCGTGATGGCACTACCACGTTGTCTAAAAGGTGCTGTGAAATGCAACTGCATGTTTCAGTGCTTGGACAACGTTGACGGAACAGGGGGAACGATGGGTTAAATATCTAATAACCCGACACCCACGGTACTCTGGTATTTAGGCATGGACCTTCGTGGGATGTCAAAAAGATAAAAAAACTTTAAACTTAAATTAGGCATTTAAAACTGATTAACCTTCTTAAATGTATTACAATTGCAGTTGCAATGCAAAAGGGTAAAAGTTAATTTTATTTAGGGGGTAGTTAGGAACTTGTCTTAATTGATTTTTTCATAGAAATAACTAGATACTGACCTTATTTTTATCCCAACTCATGCTTTCTTTAAAAAAAAAGTTCTCATTCGGTACTTTAAAAAAGATTTCATCAGTTTTCTTAAAATATGCAGCATTTTGCCGTTATTTTACTTTAAATCCAGCAAATTTTACATTTAAGCAAAAAGGTAACCATTAACACGCCGTATCTTTGTTCGTATTGGTCGTAGGAAAATGACAATAAAACTATTTTGTTTGTCTTTTTAAATCTTACAATATTGCTTTATACAGTTTTTTTTATTAAAATGCATAAGTTTTAAGTTATTCGCAAAAACCCCATTAAAAACATTGTTTTCTTTTCGAAAAATTATTACATCGAATCGCGAATAACTTGAAAAGTATTATAAAAATCTTGTTACTTAGAACCACTTTTCCAATCGAGTTTTGTTGTTAAAATGTGATAAAAAATTTGTAGGCCCTAGAGAGGGGTGGCAACCACCCTCAAGGATTTGGCGCGATTCGATATAGGTTTTGTACCTTGGGCTATTTCTTACCTTTTGTTAAAATTTTAACTCAACCCATGCAGGACCAAGAAATATCCAGGTAAAATGCTTTATTTCCTTTACTATTAGTATTAGCATTAGTATTAGTATTAACCTAAATATAATTCAACCAAATTTGTGGCATTGATAAGCTACATTAAAAAAATAAGTAATGAAACTTGAATAAAAAGGAGTTAGCGTTTTTAACCCTTTTATGGCACATAAGAAATTTTAAAAAGACCACCTGAAATAACCCTTTAAAGCCTAAAGGAACGATTAATAGAATTACCCAACACAGATGTAAATATGTTTAAATATGCGCATAATTACCTATCCCATGCACACAGTTACCCTATCAGTTGGGAAATCGCTCGAAAATAAGTTTTTTTACGACATAATGTTTATAATTTTATATTCTATTTATTAGCTAGCTTCTTAAAAAAGATTGCTTTTTGGTGGGTATTTTCAAACACTTTTTTTAACGTAGACTTTACATTCACCTAATTAAGGTGCAAAGAGCTTCGGGTATTAACAGCGTATCACATTGTTTCTAGATGCAATGGTATGGACATGTTACAAGACTTGATAAAAGAACCATCTGGCAATTTTTAAAACTTTTGTAGAATGTCTCTCAAAAGGATTTTTGTTTGGTTTTTGTGATTTAAATCTTTAGGATTCGAGGTTATCTCCTCTTTTGGTAGAGATCCAAAAATAATTTCCTAATTCGCTGCGGCCTGGGTGATCTGCTGTGCCTACTTTCCTGGCAAGGAGAGGACCTGTCCTTCACATCTGTTGGGGGACATAGTGCAAAGGAAGAGGACTAAAACTGGTGTTAGGAGGTAACATGAATGCCATCACACAATCTGGAAAGGCATCAATGTTAATAACAGAGGTGAGCCCCTTTGAGAATTCATTTTAGGTAAAGGGGTTAAATATAGCCAACATAGGCTCCGAACCAACTTTCGTTACATCAACTAGGCGTGAGGTCCTTGACCTCACAATCTGTAGCCATAATGTAAGCGATGAAATAACTAATTGGCATGTTTCCGAAGAGCCATCGTGCTCGGATCATCGCCACATAAGGTATGACATAAAAAGCTCACAACTGACAGTAAACACATTTCGCAACCCCATCAGGAGGACAAATTGGGATGGCTTTGAGGCAACACTCAAGGAGTCGCTTGGGGCGGGATAACGAAAATAGTCACAGTAAGAGAACTTGATCTGGCAGTAGACTAAATAAGCAAAGTCATTCAGGCTGCTCACGAAGCAAACTGTCCAGAAACAGACAACTCAAAAGAAAGACAGTATAGTGGGATAATCACCTCCAGGACCTTAGGGCCGAGGTAAGAAGGCTAGCTATCTTCAGAGAGCATGTGTAGCTTGAGGCTACATACCCAAATTATGGCAAAAGCCAAGGGTGATATACCTACCTAACGTAGGCAAATCCCTAGAAAGGACGCCTAAGTTATACAAACCACTCAGTGTATCCTTATTCCTGCTAAAAGCGCTGAAAAAAAATAGTAAAAAGATATATCAGAGGAAACACCCTTAATAGGAGTCCTCTGAACAAGCGCCAATACGCATACCAACCAGAAATGTCTGTGGTTCTAGCCTTCGAGCATGGATCTAGCACAAGACGATCTAAACAGACTTCTTGCTAGGTCGATTGACGACAAAGAGGTGGCGCTGGAAACATTTTTGGATATAAAAGGCGCGTTCAAGAACGTACCAACTTTTACTCTAATGCACGCGCTAAGAAAAAAGGCATCCCTGACACGATCTGCAACTAATCAAAGCCAGCCTGAGAAACAGAGTTATAAAATTCACCCTTAGGCACAGTAACAATGGAGGCTAAAGTGGGAAAGAGGCGTTCTATCGCCATTATATTGGGCAGTCCTGGTAGATAAACTTCTCAACAAATTGACTGGTGAAAGGTACAACTGCCTGGGGTATGCTGATGACCTCGTCATTGTAGTCAGTGGGAGTCATCTAGAGCACATATCAGGCAGAATGCAGAACGCCGGAGACATCGTTGACAAATGACGTTGACAAAAACGATAACTGTCCCTTTCACAAAATTAAGAGCACTGGAAGGACTAAAACCTTTCAGGCTCAACGGAGTGGTAATCCCTTTTTCAAAAGGGGTCAAATATTTAGGAGTTATCTTTGACCAAAAACTGACCTAGGGACCACTACTTACGCAAAGTCACTCAGAAGGCAAAAACTACCCTGGGTAGATGCCGAAGACTTTGCGGAAAGAGTGAAGGACTCAGCGCGAAGATGAACCTATGGTTATATAAAATGGTTGTCAGACCAATGGTAACCTACGGTTTAACAGCCTGGGGTTGCAAAGACGCTACAAAAGACGGCAATAAGGCAACTGCAAAGTATACAAAGACTTGCTTGTCTATGTATTAGGGGGCCATAAAATCGACACCTACTGCAGCACTGGAGGTTTTGCTTAACCTACCGCCACTCTACATATACATACAGGGTAAAGTGAAAGCGGTACAATACCGTCTCAAACAAGGCCAGAGACCCTATCATAAGACAGAAAAGGGCCCATTCAATGAAGATTCAAGGAGGACCAACAAGTCAACTCACTGTGTGAGATGCTTTTGGACAAAATGGTACCAAGCTACTGGCTAAACAAAGGTTTTCAAACATTGATACCGGACAGAAAGGACTAGATGGCATGCTCTTCCATTAAAGCCGACCTTATCTGGTATAGAGACTGCTCCAAACAGAGATCTTCTATCTTTGTTTTTCAAAAGTGTTTAATTATTGTGCCAAAAATGTTACTGTTACGAAATCATAAGGCTTAAAACTGACATGTTTCGGGTGTCGAACTGGGCGAACGCATCACTTTTTTTGTCGGACGATAGCGTCCGTATAGGTTATAATACACAATCTTTTTGTTTAAATCAAAAATTAAAAGTGTTTTTATGACAAACCCTAAAGGCTCAGGAATGACATGTTTAAGGGAGGCGTAAGGATTAAAACGCCGCCGGTTCCATATATGGCGATATGAGTATATTAAGTCTGATGATGTACCAAATTTCATTAAAATCGGCGATGCCTCCGGTTTGTAAAAAATACCCAAAATTTTAATAAAAATGGGAAAATTGGATCCATTATCATGGTTTAAGTAAAATAGACCGTATCTACAGAAATATCCAGAAAATATCTACAGTTCTGGAAAAATTACCTGTATGATTTCAATTCCACGCTTTTGTTTTTCAAGTTCTTTCATTTTCCTTGTTCGTTCAGAGTATTTTTCAAACTGTTCTTTAAAAGCAAACATTTTCTTTTGTTCCTCAGTTAACGGATATTTTTCAATTATATCTTTGTGTTTGTATTCTACAATAATATCGTTTTCATCACATTGAATAGCCATGGAATGTTTTATAATCTTCTTTTAGCTTGAAGATAATCCAAATATTCTTGAGATTTTACAAAATCATCTAAAAATTCATATAGTTCTTGTGTTCTTCGTTCTTCTTCTTCTTTTAAACAAACAATGGCATCATTTAGGATACCTTCTTTTTCTTTGTTTTAGTTTCGTTTGCATATTGGTCTACAAAACCATAACATGACATTCTTAGCTATGCCAATTTGACAGTCTTGTTTAATTTAATAACTTGACATAGGCAAGTATATTAACCAAAAATATAGTGGTGCCCAATTGTTGTAATACGAAAATGCGGTGTTAATACTATTAATACTACAAATCTTTAAAAATCAATGATTTAAATAAAAATTCGTATTTTTTCTAGTTTTTGTTAATACATATCCATTTTTTAAGAATTTTTTTAATTGACATGCAACAATTTATCTCATTTTTAAATAGAATTAAAAAAAACCTTTTTTTCTTATCTCGGACATGCTATACAGAGTGTTCCTTAATACATGCTAATATTTTAGGGAGTGATTCTTGGACTTATTTGAAGAAAAAAACTTTATATGGACATATGTCCTAAACGTCTTAACTTTTAAGATACAGAGTCTTAAAATTTCCAAAAAAAAACCTATTTTCTAAAATATTTTAACTATTCTTTACCCAATTTAATTTTAATTTGGCAATATTATTAATGACATTAAGGTGGTAATTTATCACAAAATTAATTACATTTAATAAGTCCAGTGGCGTCACGAGAGGCAACTGAAGGAATATTCCTAACAAAAAAAAAACGGTACGCCACTGACTACAAATGTATGTAACATTTTTGTGTTTTTTTTTAGATTAAGCAAAAAAATACAGCTTTTATGTCTCAGCAATTTTTTTTGTATCTTGTTTAATTTTAAAAAAAAATTACTTAATTGTATATTTTTAGAACATAAAAGAAGCATTGCCGAATCTTATTCTTTTAAAAATTAGGTTTCATAATTTTTTATTATCAACTATGTAACAAAAATAATAAATACCCTTTTAAATAAGGTTTATATCCAGTACTAAGTACCGCCTTAACACGGTTTTTACCAATGTTTTTACTAAAGTAAGTGTTTTCAATTTTATGGTTTTTGAAATTTTCAGTACCCTGTATCTTAAAAGTTCAGACGTTTAGGGCACATGTCCATATGAAGTTTTTTACTTCAATTACCCCCTTAAATATAAGCATGTATGTAAGAAACACCCTGTATAAGTAGCACGCAAGTTTTCTAGTCATCAGTAGTATTTTTGGTTCTAACGAAAATCTAGTTAAAAATTTGGTATTTGGTAAGGAAGTAACGGAATATTAAAAATTTGAAAATTTCTTGGAACCACAGATCCCGAACACCTGCAATTTTTTTAAATTTTTAAAACGGATTATTTTTAAGCATAAAAATGCGCAACTTCGCCCCAATTTAACCAACCCTTTATCTCTTACCATTTCCGAGATCCTAATGGTGTTCCTCGAATTTGTAACATCCTGAATAAATTAGGCATTAAATACCTAAAAGCAAATTTATATTTATCGTCATTAGTTAATTGCAATTATTTTTGTTAGCCTAAAATACCAAAATATTTATACAGATTGTTAGTGAAGCCCGGGACCATAAGGGTACCCCAAATACGTGCTCGAATAAATATTAAACTAAAAATGCTTTATCTTTTTAGATTCATTAACACACTTTTTAACATATTAAAATAAGTTTTAAAAAGTTTGATGCATTTTAAAAGCATTTATAAAAGTTAAACTGTTTTCTTATTTGGATTTATTCCTTAATCAATTTATACAGTCAGTGAAAGTCTATTACCAACTTACTATTAATATTTTTTCCTAGGAAACAGTTTCAATTGCTAGGATCTTCAGGAGAAAGCTGTTCGATATTTTTTTTTGAGAAAGCTGGTGAGGGTCGTGCTTTTCAAAAAGAACATTTAATTTCGTTCTTAATACGGCAGTTTAGAATAGAAAATGATAGCGAAATCCAGCGTCTTAAAAGAGATTGCAAACAGTTATGTGACAAAATGTTTGTAAGATTTGAGGAAAGTGCTAGATATAAAGAACGCTTTCTTGCAAAAAATGAAGAGTGGCTTAGCAAACCCTTCGATTTCAGCAAATATACAGTGGAAGATAAATCACATGAACTAATAGAGGCTAAACCAGTCCCAAGCACTTCATTAAGTTTTTGTGGGCGTCCCAGATTACCTTTCTCTCAAATTACCGTAAAGCCACGTACAGACTTGGAGACAATCGGCTAAAACATCTGTTGGCCGACTGTATCTTGAATGTTGCATATCGGTTGGCCAATTTGCTGCAAACGCTGCGACAACATCGGTCGAAGTTATGATCAAAGGAATCGGCAAGTCGCATGTTCTAGCTACGTACAGACTTGGATACAATCGGCGAAAACATTTGTTGGCCGACTGTATCTTAACTGTTGCACATCGGTCGGCCGACTTTCTGCAAATGCCGCAGCAACAATGATCGGCATTTTGTTTAAAGGAATCGGCGAGTCGCCTGTTTTTCATTTAATATGGAAAATATCGGCAGGTTTGTGCGACCGCAGATACACCGATTTTAAAACAATTTCCATTCAGACGTGTGTCATATACACGGTAAAAGGTAAATTGGCCAGTAAAGCAACAACAAAGCAGGACCGATGCACAGAGCGTTGAAACATAGGGATTTTAGAACAAAAATCGTATTAGACTTATTACACTTAAATAGGTCCATAATTAATAATTAAATAGGGTACAATGCTTTGAATGGGACAAGATACCGAGGTCGAGTAAATTTTGGGTGAAGGGGTGTCACTTTAACTTCTTTTTAGCATAAAACTAATATATGTCATGTGACCTAGTACCAAGGGGACACTAGCAACTTTTTTTTTTCAAATTGAAAGGGGGTCATTTACCACTCGTTTAAGAGATTCTTTGATTCTTTACTCAACGATACTTTGTTTTTAAAAATCGGTCCAGCCGTGGGCTTGTAAGTCTGAAACGGCTGGGCCGATTTAAAAAAACAAAATGGCGTTAAGTAGAGAATTAGAGGACCTTTAAAACGAGGTTCCCCTTTCCATTCGAAAAAAAGTTGCTAGTGCGTCCTTAACAGTAGGCCACGTGACCGGAATCAATTTATGCCAAAAAGTAGTTTAAGTGGCACCCTTTACCCAAATTTCACCCGATATCGATATCTTGTCCCATTCAAAAGATAAAGGGAGGGGTAGAATTTTTAATATCCTCACTGTACATATTTACATATTATACATTTAAGTTAAATTTCTATTTTGGCATTTTTGTCCACATATTGACGAACCTTTGGGGGTGTCACCTTGTTTAGATGCCGGAATTATTTAATTTCTACCTGTTGGTATTCTACAGGCGTTAGACCGTCTTTTTTCCACGCAATGCCTGTGAACCTTTTCACTTAGCTGATACCGTGTAGGTTTATATTGGTTTAATTTTGTTGATTTTGTAAACGATTTATTTTATCGAGCACTGAAAAAACTTAATTTTCATCAATATACTTAAGAATTTTTCATGTTTATGAAAGATCTTTAACAAAAAACATAGAGACGAAAATTATTCAATTCCCGTAATAACCTCCTTCCCGTAGAAATTCTCTCTGTCACCACGCTTTCGGCGATTTTCACTTGGCCATAACTAGTGTGGACGCGAAACACTTATATCTGTAAATGTTGGCCAACTTTGTTGCTCAAAATTTTTTTAAACAAGATACAGTCGGCCGACAATGTTGCACCGATTGATTCCAAGTCTGTACATGGCTTAAGAGCAAAAAGAAAAAGGGTGGATGCCCTGACAGGAAGATATGAGGCTAAAGAACTTTTCTACGCTGCAATGAAGAGTCTAAAAGAACAGGGCGGGGCCAAGGTGAAGCTTCTGAAATTATTTCTGAGGCTGTATTTAGAAGTTCCCCCAGGGCCGCCGAATTTCTTAAATTCTGGAAAAGTTTTAATATTAAAAACAAATTACACCATTCACGGACGATGAAACAGTTTCTTTAATTGCGGAGGCAAGGTTGACAAAACATCAGTATTTGTTGATTCGGCAAGAAGCAAAAAATAAAGGCGCCGACATTTACTCTCCATACTACAAAGTTTTAGATGCAAAGAACATATGTAACCCACAAAAAAATGCAATACAAGTAAGTGAATCTACAGCAGAAATTAAATTACAAGAACTTCTTGATCATACATACGGTACGGAGAATTCGTCATTAAATCATTGACAAAAACACTGACAAGTAGTTTATTATTACTTGTAAAATGGGGTTTCGATGAAAGTACTGGACACGCACAATATAAACAAAAGTTTGCTGCCATCGGCTTGGGAGATGGTGATTTATTTCTAAGTTCTTTAGTTCTATTGCAGTTGTATGCTCAGGATTCAGCAAAAAAAATCTGTTATAATATGGCAAAATCCAAGGCCATGTTCAACACGATTCTGTCGTCCTATAAAATTTGTATTTGAAATAGAATCCACTAAGTTAACGCTAAGTGAACAAGCTTACATTGACAATCAGATCGAAAATCTTTTACCCGCACGACATATACAATTGAAGAACGAACGATAACAGTGAAACATGTATGTATTCTGTCAATGACTGATGGAAAAATATGTAATGTTGTAACCGAAACTTTATCATCTCAAACATATTATATGTGACATCAGGCTCGGCCAACAGAAATGAACAACATAGACATATGCCTAAAAACAGAAGTTCATGAGGATACCTTTCGTTTTGGTCTGTCCACACTTCACGCATGGATACGTTTTTTCGAATGTCTTCTCCATATTTCATTTAGACTCGATATTAAAAAATGGCAGGTTAGAAGTGAAGCAAACAAAATCTTATTCGAGGCAAGAAAAAGAACAATTCAAACTGAATTTAAAAATAAAATGTGTTTCCTAGTAGATTTGCCTAAACCAGGTGGAAGTGGAACAACGAACGATGGCAATACAGCCAGAAAGTTCTCAGAGATCCTAATAAAACATCGTTACTTATAACAGGAATAGACAAAAGACTTATCAAAAGGTTTTGGTGTTGTTTTATCTGCAATATCTTCGGGCTATAAAATTAATGTACCTGCTTTCCAGATATACGCAGAACAAACAGCTAGGCTTTTGTAGAAGAATATGGGTGGTTTTATATGCCCGTTGTACAAGATATAATTATACATGGATCTGCAATCATAATTCATGCCTTACTTCCAATTGGAATGTTATCCGAAGAGGCACAGAAGTCCAGGAATAAAGATGTAAAAAATATAGAGAAATCCATATCACAAAACTCTCGAGAATATCTACTAACGATGACTTGCTGAGAAGACTACTGATTTCGTCAGACCCGTTAATTTCTTTAAGAGGATGCCGTAGCACGTTAAATTAGCTAAAACGCGATTTGCTGCCGTTTTAAATACTTGTTTGAGAAAGTTGTACATAGAAAAGTTTCTTAGACTGATCCAAAGATTATCGGAAAGTTAAATGATTTTTGGTAACGGTAATAATTAACACAATAAATTTCCCAAAATTACAAAACCGTAAAAATAACCAACTTTCCGATAATCTTTGGATCATTTTAAGAAACTTTTCAATATACAACTTTTTCTCAAACAAATATTTAAAAAACGGCAGCGAATCGCGTTTTGGCTCATTTAACGTGCTACGGCATCCCCTAATTCGAAAACTCCCCAAAAAAAAAGTAACTTTTGTCTGCTAAAGTTTTGCATCTCTAAGTGATTCCGATACTATGCCAAAAGACCAAGAGCCGGATAGTGATAAAGAATCTGAACCTGATACTGATACTGGCTGGTCTTCTAGATCGGATGTATCTTCGACAGAAAGTTATTTAAGTGATAGTGATTAAATGAAAAAAAGTATATTTTTAGTGTAATCGAGAAATTAAGCTTATTTTTATTTATTTATTATTAGTCTCAAATTAAGATCGTTTTATTTTGGCAATTTATATATTTTATAAATTTGTCATACTAAGTTAAAATTTAAATATGTTTTTAAGAATTTTTGAAATTTAAAATTAATACATAAAATCAAAAATATTGGGGATTCCTTTAAAAGATTTTTAATAATATGTCAGCTGTTTCATTAAAACAAAGATGTATTTTATTTTTGAGTTTTGTAAAATAAACATTTTATTAAAAACTTAGTTTTCTCCCATAATATCTAAGATTTTTAAAAATGTTATTTTTGCGTTACTACTTTATGCCTTAATATAACAAAATCATTATCTGAATTATTTCCACTTTTTGGAATTTCTGGACCACTGTGCAATAGTCGAATCACTTACTAAGAATACATAGTTAGGTGTTTTGAAACACTAAGGACAATCAATCCCTGTAAGAAAATTTACTTAATCTCATACAGGATATTTCTTATATCATGGCCAATATCTGAATATTTAAAATACTGAATCTATTTTTTTTATTGGAATACAATATTAGACCATTTTTAAATTTTAGAAATAAAAATAAAACAAGTTTTTACGATTTCTCTATCAAAAATGTACATAGATAGATAAATAGATAGGTAGATACAATATATTACCAAAAAGTACGTAAAATAGATTAATTTAAATATAATTAAGACAATTACAAAATTCATTAAAAATGGATTCAAATAAAATAAAATACTAACATTAACAGATAATTTAAAAAATATATATTTATATTTTTAAATACATATAAAACAAAATTACATTAAAAACACAAATTCTAAAAAGTAATATTTTGTTTAAAATGAATCTAAATATAAAAGAGTAAAAGGTAATAAAATTTTACTTACACATAATATAATTAATAAATACAACATATTTTTATATTTATATATTTAAGATTTTTAAAATCCTTTTCACAAAACATAGGATATGATTATTTCCAAAAAACGCATGATTGAAAATTTGCTATATCTAACGTTACAAAAAATGCGGAGGTTATAGGACAATTTTCGCATTATTTTTGAAACGGAAGGGAAAAGAGGAGATTTTAAAAATATTAACAAATATACTGGGTGTTACACTGATAATATGAAAGTTGCCTATTACCTATTTTCCTATAAAATATTTAAAAATCTTAAATATCTTTAAAACCTTACATATTTTTGTACAGGAATTACTAAAGAACCTAAACTTTTTTTAACACTAAAATCCAATAATGGCCCAATATACAACGTATGTTTTGTGCATTTAAAAAACTAAGATTTAGCATATTAAATATTTACATATTGACCATGGATCTCATACCCTATATGAGATCCAGTAAATTTTATTTCAGGGTTTTATTCTGTTGTCCTAAGTGTTTCAAAACACCTAATAAGTATTTTTCATAAGTAATTTGTTTCCGTTTTTAACTAATTGTCGGGTATCCCGTTTTTTACGAAAGTTTAAGTAAATTATAAAAAGCTTGGCAACATTCCCACGTGTGCCAAAATAAAATAGCGTACTACATCCTTAATTTTAAGCTGAATCCGTTTGAAGATATGCTCTATATTGGTTAGGCGCATTCATTTATTGGATGGTCTTTTGTTGGGTACACGCCTGGAAAGAATGGGACCGCTTCGGTCCTGGTCCCGGGGTATACGAGCTGACCCTCCACTATTGACCCCTATAAACTGGCCGGTCATCTGAAACAAAATAAAAGAAAAAACCCAAAAAAATTTAATTAAAAACTTAAAAATAAAGCTAAAAAATAAAAATAAAAAATTAACTAATATTTAAATAAGAAATTATTAAAATTTTATGCTTTTTAATATCGCAAACTGAAAATAGTTTGAATTTTTATTTTTAAAATATCAGAATTTAATGATTTAAACTTGAAAAGAAATTATACCATTCATATTGCATCTCATAACCATTGAGAAGCTCCAACTCAAAACGCATTTTTTTCATAGAACACAATTTTTAGAGTGTCCCACAATTATGTTAAAAATTGTAAGATACTAATAAAATTGTGCCTTACGATAAATTGCGTTAACATGTAGTTAAAAGTTGTTTTCAATTTGGAAAAAAGATAGAGAGTTGTTTTTAAAATATAAAAATTAGGTTTTTTCATATCTTGCTGTATGTAGCCGCTGCAAAAGATCAATATTATTAATTAAAATTTTGGACTTTCCCTATTTTCTAATGTTTTTGTTTTACAGTTGTTTTTTTCTTAATTATACAGCTTGTTAACTTAAGTTTGCATATGGAAAACTTATTTATTATTAATTTTACGAAAGAAAGTTATTCTTTAAAAAAGTTCTGCATGGCCTAAAACCTAAAATGCAATTTTTAGATATTAATTTTGTGTAGTGGTATACGAGGTATGTCAAAAAATATGTTTTTTTTTAAAGAGGTGATTACTTCTATTTTTTAGTATATCGAAAGTTTTTATAAAGAAAAGATGTTTAGAGTTAAAAATAACATTCAAGTATGCAAACTTGTTTATTTTCAAGAAATAATTTTTTTATTTAATATGCGTTTTCTGTGAAAATGTAAGTTTATACATTAGTTCATAATTATTTCGAAATGTAATATGTAACAAAAAATATGTAAAAGAAAATTATTTATAAACCAATTTGCATATTTAAATGGTACTTTTAATCCCAAACATCTTTTCTTTATAAAAACTTTCGATATTATCAAAAATAAAGGTACTTTCCTCTTGAGCAAAACTCATATTTTTTGACATATTTTGCAAACCACTGCAAATAACTAATATCAGATAATTACATTTTAGGTTCTAGACCATGTAGAACTCTTTATAAAGAATAACTTTTTTTTGTTATATAATTATTAAGTAAAATTAATAAAAAACACGTTTCCGTCCTTACTATCCTAAAAATCTTTTGTTTCCTTTAATAGACTTCTCAAGTAATTATGCATCTACCACAAATTTTAGATTTGTCAATCAAGTTATCAGGGGTTTCTCACTTTTTATGTCCACACTGTATTTATAGTATCTACAGATTACTCATAAATCATATTCTTTACAAAATTTTTTTAATTTTAAACATCTTCTATGTTTTATGAGTTCCTTGTAAAGTGCATTTTTATCTGGAATATTTTGTATACATATACAAGTTTAATCAGTAATGAATAGGTCATAAAATTCCTATATATATATATTTTTTAATAATAGTGCGAGACAAAAATGAAAGACAATATTTATTTCTTGATTTGGCATTTATTTAATGATATTTTTTAATTCAATCATCAAATAATTTATTTACAATGACCCTCCTTAAATTTCAAGATGTTGCACAAAGAAAATAAATACGTGTGGCTCTTAAGTAAGAAAAATAAATAAAATAAATAACACAAATATAACATAAAATTAAAGAATTACCAGAAATGATTTAAATGTCTACCTGCTGTTCAAAGACATTAATTAAGTCGTTGAATAATACACACCATATACATCTTGCTGAAAAAATTAAATTGTAATTAATGTTACCCTTATCGTACGACTTAGCTTCAATACCGTTAAGTTTATTATTAAATTAAATTATTTCATCCCTCCAAGAGAAAAGTGACATATTCCAAAAATGCAAGAGGTAAGTTATTTTAAAAAAATTAAATTAATGTTGACGGAGAATACTTTGGAAATCTTACATAATTTAAAAACCCCACATCGTTTACTAATGCTAATTATTTTTCAGGTTTTTTACTTAAGGCAAACTTTGACTACTTAGGATCAAATTTAAGGATATCTTTTATATGGACTTAAAAAACAAAAGTGGCTTTCTTGTTACTATTACTATTTTTGTTTACATTAGACCAACTGATTAACATGTAAAAATTAAAAGATCACTTTAAAATAACGTCATTTTGTTACATAAATTAAAAAGTTATATTTGATAGTTTCGTTTTTAGTTCCTTTGCTCTCCCCTTTGTTTCTTTTTCTCATTAGTTTTATCATTATTCAAACTAAGCCTTTTAGTTTAAATTATTTATCCAATCTTTTGATAAATACGTCTCATGATTCAATGTTTTTATCGTACTTTTCAAAATTTATGTTGACATCTTTTGAACACTTTTCCCTTGATTTTATGGTATCTGTCAGAGCAGTAATCAGTTTCTTTAATTCTTTGGGGTCCATTTCTATCTAAATAATCCTCGTCGCCACTTTTATATTATAATATAATATGCAAAAGTTGATGGGAGGTTGGGTAGATAGGACTCTGTAATACTTTTAATAAAACCTTAGACAAGTGCCATCTCGTAACGGCGGGAATAAGCATCGTGCAAGTATGTTCAGAAATTAATGGTGCGTTCAGTCATTTTTCCTTGGTATCGTAGCATACGTTCTCGTATACAGAGTGGACTTTAAGTAAGAACCCCTGTCAACTTTTGATAAATAGTTGTGAAATGAAATTTCAGGTAGTTATACAGTAGGGACCTTAAGTTCTCTATAATATCGATAAAAATGCCAAAAGTATAATTAAAGCTGTAGATATTTATTTTTATTTACAGTTTTTTGATAAAACGAAAATATATTGGGCCATTTTTGTAGTAGTTAAGTCAATACTAAATATTTACTTGTTTATTTGACTATCGGCTAAAAAACAAATGGTCGGTTTAAATGTTAAACTTACCAAGCAACATTTCAAGGTGCAGGAAGTTTTATGATCTTAACGATTTTATACAAAATATGTGATGAAAATAAAAAGAAAACCCGTCCGTTTTTTGTTTAATACGTCAGTGAAGCTTTATTGAATTTATAACTTATATGTATTATTATTATTTTTTAACCGATATGTTACTGACTTTTTCTTTTAAACCAACAAAAGTATTAAACAATATTTATCCCCAATGCCTTTTTTTGTGTGGGTAATATGAATTATAGTCAATTTGCTTAACAATTTAGGTCCATACTTCATAATAACTTGAGAAGTTTATTGAAATAATATCTATTTTTTAACGTAAATTGAAAAGGTGTATCAATTACAGTGTTCGTTACACGAATTACACTATATCTAACAAATTAAACTTTAAGTTAGATTTAAACAAGTTTTAGATATTTTTACTACATTTTTATTTTTAAAATATCAGAATTTAATGATTTAAACTTGAAAAGAAATTATACCATTCATATTGCATCTCATAACCATTGAGAAGCTCCAACTCAAAACGCATTTTTCATAGAACACAATTTTTAGAGTGTCCCACAATTATGTTAAAAATTGTAAGATACTAATAAAATTGTGCCTTACGATAAATTGCGTTAACATGTAGTTAAAAGTTGTTTTCAATTTGGAAAAAAAAGAGAGTTGTTTTTAAAATATAAAAGTTAGGTTTTTTCATATCTTGCTGTATGTAGCCGCTGCAAAAGATCAATATTATTAATTAAAATTTTGGACTTTCAGTTGTTTTTTTCTTAATTATACAGCGTGTTTACTTAAGTTTGCATATGGAAAACATATTTATTATTAATTTTACGAAAGAAAGTTATTCTTTAAAAAGTTCTGCATGGCCTAAAACCTAAAATGCAATTTTTAGATATTAATTTTGTGTAGTGGTATACGAGGTATGTCAAAAAATATGTTTTTTTTTAAGAGGTGATTACTTCTATTTTTTAATATATCGAAAGTTTTTATAAAGAAAAGATGTTTAGAGTTAAAAATAACATTCAAGTATGCAAACTTGTTTATTTTCAAGAAATAAAATTTTTAATTTAATATGCGTTTTCTGTGAAAATGTAAGTTTATACATTAGTTCATAATTATTTCGAAATGTAATATGTAACAAAAAATATGTAAAAGAAAATTATTTATAAACCAATTTGCATATTTTAATGGTACTTTTAATACCAAACATCTTTTCTTCATAAAAACTTTCGATATTATCAAAAATAAAGGTACTTTCCTCTTGAGCAAAACTCATATTTTTTGACATATTTTGCAAACCACTGCAAATAACTAATATCAGATAATTACATTTTAGGTTTTAGACCATGTAGAACTCTTTATAAAGAATAACTTTTTTTTGGTAAAATTAATAAAAAAACACGTTTCCGTCCTTACTATCCTAAAAATCCTTTGTTTTCTTTAATAGGCTTCTCAAGTAATTATGCATCTACCACAAATTTTAGATTTGTCAATCAAGTTATCAGGGGGTTTCTCACTTTTTATGTCCACACTGTATTTATAGTATCTACAGATTACTCATAAATCATATTCTTTACAATTTTTTTAATTAACAATTTAAAACATCTCCTATGTTTTATGAGTTCCTTGTAAAGTGCATTTTTATCTGGAATATTTTGTATACATATACAAGTTTAATTAGTAATGAATAAAATATATACATACATAAAATTTCTATATATATATTTTTTAATAATAGTGCGAGACAAAAATGAAAGACAATATTTATTTCTTGATTTGGCATTTATTTAATGATATTTTTAATTCAATCATCAAATAATTTATTTACAATGACCCTCCTTAAATTTCAAGATGTTGCACAAAGAAAATAAATACGTGTGGCTCTTAAGTAAGAAAAATAAATAAAATAAATAACACAAGTATAACATGAAAATAAAGAATTACCAGAAATGATTTAAATGTCTACCTGCTGTTCAAAGACATTAATTAAGTCGTTGATTTAATGACACCATATACATCTTGCTGAAAAAATTAAATTGTAATTAATGTTACCCTTATTGTACGACTTAGCTTCAATACCGTTAAGTTTATTATTAAATTAAATTATTTCATCCCTCCAAGAGAAAAGTGACATATTCCAAAAAATGCAAGAGGTAAGTTATTTTAAAAAAATTAAATTAATGTTGACGGAGAATACTTTGGAAATCTTACATAATTTAAAAACCCCAAATCGTTTACTAATGCTAATTATTTTTCAGGTTTTTACTTAAGGCAAACTTTGACTACTTAGGATCAAATTTAAGGATATCTTTTATATGGACTTAAAAAACAAAAGTGGCTTTCTTGTTACTATTACTATTTTTGTTTACATTAGACCAACTGATTAACATGTAAAAATTAAAAGATCACTTTAAAATAACGTCATTTTGTTACATAAATTAAAAAGTTATATTTGATAGTTTCGTTTTTAGTTCCTTTGCTCTCCCCTTTGTTTCTTTTTCTCATTAGTTTTATCATTATTCAAACTAAGCCTTTTAGTTTAAATTATTTATCCAATCTTTTAATAAATACGTCTCATGATTCAATGTTTTTATCGTACTTTTCAAAATTTATGTTGACATCTTTTGAACAGTTTTCCCTTGATTTTATGGTATCTGTCAGAGCAGTAATCAGTTTCTTTAATTCTTTGGGGTCCATTTCTATCTAAATAATCCTCGTCGCCACTTTTATATTATAATATAATATGCAAAAGTTGACTTTTAAATATTCTGACATAAAAACTAACTGACTTTTTAATAACAGGTAACAATGAATATTACAATAACAAATTAAAAAACAATAATAAACAAGATGGCGAATCAAATAACTGTCATAGAACAGGAAACCACTGCCTCCAAGTTATTAACGACTTTACCCTTTAACGATTCTGTCTGAAGTGTGGCGCCATCTGTCGGGCGCAGGTACAACTAAAATAAGGAATCAGTCGCCTTATTTAGAGTGCCTAGGCCCTGATTCTGACATAAAACTAACTGACTTTTTGGTATCAACAGACAACAATGAATATTACAATAACAAATTAAAAACATTAATAAACAAGATGGCGAATCAAATAACTGTCATAGAGCAGGAAACCATTGCCTAAGTTATTAACGACTTTACCCTTTAACGATTCTGTCTGAAGTGTGGCGCCATCTGTCGGGCGTGCAGGTACAACTAAATATGAATCAGTCGCCTTATTTAGAGTTGGTGTATTTATTATTTGTAAGACAAAAAAGGTGATGAGTTAAGTGATTTTTAGTATTCCTGAAGATACTTCAGTATCAAGCCAAGGCAATCAAGTGTTATTTAAATTAACTGAAATTGATGCTACACAATTATCTTTATTTAATAATATATACGCACTTTCTTTGATTTTGCGTTTTTTAGTCAAGTTTCTTTTGCTAAAGTACTCGAATCATCCCAGTTTATTCTATAATTGTTATTAAATGCGTGTTGGCAGATTTCTAATTTATGAAATTACGTGCTTTTAATGTATGATCTGTGTTCTTTTATTATATTTTTATTTTTTAACTTGATAACGGTGGTAGACTTGCCACCGAAACGTCGTTTTTAATTAGAGTTTTTGGGGGTTTTACTTTTATTTTGTTTCAGGCGACCGGCCAGTTCCTGTAAGTAGGTATAGTGGAAATTACATGATATTTTTCAGATTTAAATGGTCATATTTCTGAAACTATTAAAGATAGATATAACAAATGCAGTATTTTTGTAAAGCTCTTTAAAAGCCGTTTTTAATGGTGGATGGGGTAATACAGGGTGTTCCATCAAAAAAAAAAAATGTCATATATGTCAATATATTTTGTTAATAAAATTGTTGTGTGTAATCTTTATAACAGAAAAAACTTGATAATTTTTTAGTTAAGAAATAAAAAAGTTATAAACATTTAAGTGGACAAATTAGATTGGACTCCCTATACACAATGTACTTAGTGAACGAAGTCCGACAAGGAATGTGATATAGTTTCTAAGAAATTTGAAAAATAATTGCAAGTAGTGACTAAGAATAAATCCAATATCCTATGTTGTTTTTATAGGGTTAGTTTTAAAACCATTCTAGTTATAAATACTTAAATTAACGAATCTTGGTTCTTAAGTTTGGACCGCGTCACATTGAAATCGTTTACCGACGTTTCGCCATCGATTGCTCAAGGAATCTTCAGGGATCTTTATTCTGCGAGATGGAAACACTGACTTCATAAGACAGATTGACTCTGTCTACTAGTCACAATAATAAACTATATTATTTTTTTGTATTTCTGTATTTAAATGGCTTGATGAAGACATTAATATATAAACCAAATATTTAAAAAAACATTTGTTTTGTTCGTACTATTACTTAATATTGTAATATTTGTACCTTGCGCTATGATGAATACCGTGAAAGTAAAGTTTGTTTAAATGAACATTTTTCTGCATTAAAGTCCTCCAGTCTAAGCCTATTTTCTTATTTCTGGAATCATAGCTGCTGCTTTTAAAACAATAAAAAGACAAAACAAATTAAAAGAAAAATGCATATACAAATGTTATACGTAAGCATGGGGGAGGGGGTTAGGCTTTGCTTACTTTTGATGACATGTGGAAGGCGGAGTTAATAATTGTAATAAATCTACTTACGGAATACTTGAATGGCCCCCAAACAAAAACAAAAGTAACAATTTAAAAAAATTGACGTCTTAGCCATACCTTTTTTTGGAATTCTTTAATACACTAAAATATTTTAGGACATGCACGTTTGAAAACTTTACAATATAAAAAGTTTTTTGACATATCCCGTTAAACAACAGAAATATAGTCGACTTTCTCGGACATTTGGGCCACTCTGTATGACTTGTATTATCTTATTTCGATAACGCTTTTCTTTCCTTGCTATTAAAATAGTGTGATGAAAATGTTTAGCACCATTCTATTTCTTACTAAAAGCTTGATATTCACATTGTAAAAGATATGGGAAGTTAGAACAACATAGATATTTAGAACATTTTAATGTTATTGGTACAGGCAATTTTACTGTTATAAACTAATTAACAATGTGTAACAAACACTTAAGACCGGGGTCAAATTGTCAAAAATTGCACATATAAAACCGTTACATATTCGAGATATTTTAGAAAATTTATTTTGAATAGAGGGCGCTACAAGTACTAGATTTGAAATTTATTTGAACGTTGAAATTTCTTAAAACGATTTCTTTTTTTTACCAGTACCTTTTCTATTTGCTGATAGATGGCGCGAAACTGAGTAAATTTAATCCTTTTTTTTTTGTAGAGCCCACAAACAATTTTGATACCCAGAGAGCAAAATAGATAATAATTAATTAAAAAGGCTCATATGAATAATGAAGCTTTAAAAAAGAGACGAAGTTAAAGCCAAAACATTTGCTACACTTTATTCATACGACTGAATGTGTTTTTCTTTTAGCATAAAAGCATTAATTTAATTAAAATTTATAAGCCATAGTGTCAAAAGGACAAACAAAATGTTTTTTTTTGCTAAACGAATCCTGACTGGTGCTTATAGTTCCCAGTCCTTTTGAAACTTCGTGAGTGGATTTATTTTGGCGTAACGTACAAGTTCTTTATTTTGAAAATTCTGAGCAATGGGACATTTGTCAATTTAGCGATGTATTAATTAAAAAAACTTTGTTTTTACTAAACGTAAAATATATTGAGGGTTTAAGGAAGACTTACAGCCTTAAACTGTGAAATCCATGCTCGGGTATGTAGTTTATATAAAAATAATCGGCCAATTTTAACACAGTTGCTAAATAAATAATATCTAGGAAAATTTTATGGTTATACTGGCCTACAAAAATCAAGAGTCCTTTACCCTGACCCACGCGCTAGACATATTTTTGGAATTTTCGAAAAAATAGTTGTGGGTCGGGCAAAAATAAATCCACTTCCGATGTTTTAAAAGCTTAATTTTTGTTTTAAAATTTAAAGCTGGGACTGAGGGCTAGGTACATTTTTCGCGAAGAAAATCGGAAAACCCGGTAAAATTGACAAATTTCTTAAAAGAATGGTAACTTGGATACTTTTTAAGTTGGCAAGCTAATAATTTTAACATGTAGGTATGTATATATGAGCCCAAGGCGGATTCTCTTAAAATCGCAGTTTAAATATTTTGCAGTGATATTTTGGACGATTCAGCGTATATTAACTCTAATTGTCCGATTTGAATGCAGGAAACTTCTTATTTTATTGTTCAACATGTACACATGGGTGCAGCCGGATAGATGCAAGCGGGAGGGGGCAGCTGTCCACCTCTACTTTTTTAAATCTAATAAACATAAAAAAATAAACATTAAAGACTCTGTCCCGACTGTTAGACTGGTTGACATCGGTCGTTTTCGCCGATAATCGGCAGAGTCATGTTTACATTTTTGGTCATTTATGGGCCATTTTACATTAAATTTTATTTTTGTTGTCGTTAATGTCTTTTTGTAAACAGCAAAGAGCCAATCTACCTAAATTATATTTTATAAAATACATTTTTAAAAATGACAACAACAATATTCATAACCTAAAAAACCGTAACGAGATACTTTAAATTAAGGAACTATAAATTGACTTGTCATTACTGCTTACTTCTTACGTCTTAAAGCTTAAGTCTTAAGTCTTACGTTACTGAAACTATAAATCAGGCTTTAAAATGTGGCTACTTTAAGCAGGCTGTCCATGAGAGCGGTTTTTCGCTCGCGGATGATAATTCAGCGTTGTGATTGGCGGGAAAAGCATTTACACTAACCAATTACAACGCTGAATTATCATCCGCGAGCGAAAAACCGCTTCATGGACAGCCGGCTGTCCATGAGAGCGGATTTCCGCTCGCAGATGATAATTCAGCGTTGTGATTGGCGGGAAAAGCATTTTAAATTTGCACTTACCAACCACAACGCTGAATTTATCATCCGCGAGCGCAAAACCGCTCTCGTGGACAGCCGGCTTTAATCTATGGAATTGTATTGTTTTTTTTCGTCAGAGAATGTGACTTTTCTTAAATCAAATTTATCGTACCCAACTTATAAATATTATAAATAAACACATTTTGGCAAAAATGTGTTTTGTGTCCCTAAAATGTAAACCACTCAATTTAAAACACGAATATGAATTACTTAATCAAAATGGCAACACTGCATAGGTAGCTTGAAAAAAAATTCCAACAATTTTTTGTTGTCGGCAAAGTCAGAAAGAAGTATTTTAGAAAAGCCATCTATCAAAATATTTTTATTTAGGTACCTATATCTGAATTTTATAAACGACTTTCGCGTCGTACGGTTTCACACTTTTAAACTAGTAATACATATCGGTGTTCTTTTTTATCGCATAAACATAATAAAGGATGCAATTACACTCGGTGCGAAAGTTCCTCCCCAACGATCAACATTAAACTGACCTTTTCATAGAGCAGTACGAGAAAGACGGGTAGAGAAGGATAAAGCATAAAGCTAGGTTAGGGCTTATTGCTGCAAAACAAAAGGAAACACGTTTATTTACTTTTACTGTTGGAAATGGCTGGAAAGCAGTTGAATTTGAAAGTGTTTTGTGATTAAAATTTTTGAATTTTATTATTGGTTGGTAAATATGGTTCACTCATGTGTAGCTAGAAATTTTACTGCAAGCTGGCAAAACGGCGTAACTACAAAATTCCACAGGTAGGCACCACCAAAACGCACATTGTTTAGAGAATATTAACATTTTATGTTTAACTAAGTAATGGTGATTAGATCTTTTTATTTTTATCAAGAGAATGATAATCATTAAAAAACCTACATATTTTAGATTACCCATTAAAGATCTCAGCTTAAGAAAAGCATGCCTACATGGTTAAAAAAGAGGTTTTTGATTTTATGATCCCAAAATATGGATTCATTTGCGAGAAACACTTCTTAGTGATTATGAAATAGATGTGCATGGAAATAAAGTACCTAAAAAGGGATCTATTCCATGACTATATAATTTTCCCAGTCAGTTGAAAAAATCAGAACTTCAAAGAAAAAGCATAGCATATCAGGCAAATTTAATAAAGTAAAAAAGGTAAATAAATTATTTATAAAAACGTTTTTTCACAGGGCAACTAAGGGAATGTGATAATGACACTCTATCGTGTAAAGAAAGAGAAGTGAAAAGTAGTTAATAATAGAGTATTTATCAGTGCCGTATTAACCATTAGGCTGACTAGGCTACAGCCTAGGGTGCCATGAAAAAATAGGCGCCAGACAGGGGAGTAATAGGCGCTAGACAGGGGAGTTTTTAAAAAGTTCAGGTCGGGTGGGGATTTTTGGTGACCAATTTCTCTGTAAATAAGGTGCTTTGGAATGAAATAGGCGCGAAAAGGAGGGAATGAACTTTTTGTTTTTTTTTGCTCTTCAAAAATTTTTTGGTGGAAAATAGGCGCTCCGGAAATTCTAGCCTAGGGCGCCTCAAACAGTTAATACGGCCCTGGTATTTACTATTAGCATGTTTTATAAGTATATTGAAACCAAGTGGTACAAGGTTGGTTAAATCATTAAAAAGTTTTTTAAAGCAGAATTTGGTATATTCAGGAGTTGCCAAACTGGTATTATTTTCTTGGGTAATAATAATTCATACAATTGAAGGGCTTATTGTAAAAACAGGAAAAGCCACATTCACAAATTATGAAGTAATTAGATTTTTAAGTTTAATTTCAAATGTGTTAAATCAACTTTTATTTAAAATACACTTAAATGCTTTTTAATGAGTTAATAAACTCTAAGGATAATACTAAAAACTTTTTATTGTCACTAATCATATTAACAATTATATAAATTAGAGTCTAAAACAGATTTCTGTGGCTGTGTGGCCTATCGTGTTTTTACAATAAGCCCTTCAATTCAAGGGTATGTTGGAATAACTTTCTAACCACCAAAAGTTTAGTTTTGAAAAAAACGAAAAAATCGCTATTTATATATTTTTTAATAAAAAAAACTACAACACTTAGGTTGCTTACTAGCAAAATAAAGAAAAACCCCAAGAAAACCCAAAAAATAAAACTAGAATTTAAGAAGAAGAAGAGAATAAGTAAAAATTAAAAAATCGACGTTTCGGTGGCAAGTCTGTCATCGTTGTCAAGACAAAATTAAATAAAAATAAAAAAAATTAAAATTAACAATTCTTTAGGTTGAAAATTTTTAAAACTTAAGCTTTAGTTTTAGGATATTCTGAAAACGTTAGACATTACATGTCAAATTGTTTGTTGTCTAATAGTGTCATAGTGTATTTATTATTGATAATAGAAAAAAGGTGATGAGCTGGTTGATTTTTAGTTTTTCATAAAAATATTTGGCATGTACCCAAACAAATAACATCAGTTAGAATTAACATGATTTAAGGGTATTAATTTTGTGAGGGCTAATCGCCGTCTGTGTGCTACCAGCGCTGTTTTCGACTTGACTAGGACATTGGCCCACTTTAATGAGATATTATGGGTGACATCCCCTCAAGGACAAAACTGTGAGAGATTTGCGTGAAACGGTGGGGGCTTGTGTATGGATATAAACAACTATTTTTTATGGAAATCCAACTTAAGACCAGACTGTCGGTTAGAACATTGTTCCGGCATACCCTTCAATTCTACTGTACAAAGGCAAAACAATCTAATCCCAAAAACAGTTGAGAGAAAATCGACATTCGTTTTGTCCATTTTGATATTACACTGTTTTGACAACGTACTAACTTTAAACCTTTCACACTGTTTAAATATCAAAATGTTAAACTCTTGTTGCACGTTAAAACAATAAAAAACATGAAATGACCGATTTTGCGATTAGACTCTTTTGCCTTTGCACGGTAGTAGTAGAATTATCCTTTAAAATAACCTTCTAAATTAACTGAGCAGCCTTTAAAAAGTAAAAGATCTTAAAGCTACAAATTTTGGATCAAATTTTTAACATCATGTTCAGTGAAAGTGTCTGTATGACCCTATTTGTTTTAAATATGAAGCCTTAGAATGAGTGAGAATGATGAAGTATTAGAATGATAGTATAATCGTTAAAAGCTATTTCAAATTCTATTTTTTCTGCCCAAAAATAGGTTTTTATGATCTATGGGACTAATAATTCTGATTTGTTATTTAATATTTATTTTTGCTTCTGAAATTTTTAATTTAGTTTGGCTAGATAAAAACCTAATTTTAATTATTTTAACCAACATTTAGGTATACCAGTTAAAAATCGTTCTTCTTGTTTTTTTTTATCAGTGCCCATTTCAATAACTAACACACTATTGATTTCAAAAATCAGTTTTGTAGCATAATAGAACAAAGTTCCACTGCCAAACCCAAAATTGCTTACCCAATCATTTAATATGTAGGTATCATTACTAAAGCACCCTGTAAATATATATTTTAGAAATGGGTAGCCTCACCATAAAGATCTATGGAAAAAGCAGGTGTTAGAGAAAAAGAAATAGCAATGAAAATGAATCAGGTATGTTCTGGCAATGTACCATGTATAGCAGTATTCCTTGATTGTTCATGGTCTAAAGGTCTTATGGTACCAACTACAATGTGCATTCTGGAATGGCAGGAATTATTGGAAAAAATACTGGTTTATTACTATTTGTAGATGTTCGGAACAGATTTAGTGCTATCTGCACCAGAGTTGAGACAAAACATACTCCACAATTTTTTTTTTTATTAATGGTTATTATTTGTGCTTAGAATTATTGTTCTTTTTATTTAAAATAATTAAATATCTTCCTTAGAAAATATATTTTACTTACTTTTTTTTATCATTAGTCATTGTTTGTCTTTAGGAGTTATTAGAAGACCTTAAATCAAAAGGGTCTATGTGCCATTTAGGCATTGCATATAGAACTTTTTAAAGCAAACATCTCATTTTATGGTATTTTTGGCAATTAGACTCTTTTGATGTTAAGGTCTTCAATTTACCAAGTTTATGATTATAGTTTAGAAATCACCCTGTAAGAGCAGAACTAATTTTATTTTATTTTATTTTTTTATAACATTTAAATTACTTACTTACCTATAAAAGGACATATACATAAAAATGTATAAATTGGGACAGTATACTTTACTCACTTTAAGTTGAGAAAAACATCTGAACAAAAAATGTAATCCATTGGTTTATAAAGTCAGAAACTAAAGTTTCTTACTAGGTATTTTCCTCAATATAAAGTGGGTGATTTTTTGTCTAATGTTAACCTGTTACAGCTCAACACATAGAAACTCAATTGGATGTATATTGGCGGGCATGATGTATACAGGGTGTTATAAATTCAATGCATTAGCATTGCTATCTCGGTAATTATAAGAGATAGAGAGTTGGTTAAATTAAGGCAAAGTTGCGCATCCTAATGCTGTATAACTTCCGGAGATATCCGGAAAACAAAAACAAAAAAATTAAATTATTTATTTTATTTTTTAAGGTCCTGTTAGTAATTATTACGACGATTCTTTTTTAGCTACCATCGTCAACTTCATTTTTTTAAATACGGACTAGGATGATGGTAGCTAAAAAACGAAACGTCGTATCGGAAAAATAAAAACATTTTCTTGAAGAGCATAAAAAGTGCCTTAAGAAAGTGCAATTGGTTTATCAAAATAATTACTAACAAGGCCTTCAAATATAAAATGGATAATTGAATTTTGCGTTTTTTTTTAGATATCTCTGGAAGTAACCGGAATTTTTTAATTTCTCTTCGCCCAATTATTCAGGATTAGGATGCGCAATTTTGCCTTAATTTAACCAACTCTCTATCTCTTATAATTACCGAGATAGCAATGCTAATGCATCGAATTTGTAACACCCTGTATACATTTAACTTTTCCATGCATATTATGTTATCGTCGCTTTAAACCAGAAATGGCCTAACTGCAGTATGTATTAAAAAAGATATTATATTAGAATGTTTTTTGGATTTCTTTTTAAAATTCTTTTTAAAAAGTAAAAATGATTAATTTTACAGTTAGGCTAGTTCTGCTCCAAGATACAATATAACAATAATATTTATAAGTAAACAATAGAAATATTCATTATTCATAATATAATAAAGCTGCATCAAGACAAGACTTATTTTAATTTGTTTTTTAGGGTAATAAAGTGAGCCAATATAATTTAGTACATACTTCATATAAAAAAAAGTTCTATCGGGCTTATTTCAATTATAACTTTTGAACTGTTGCCACAGTACCATTTCATTTCATTTTCATTTTCCCGGAAACCCCAAACTCGGGGCCCCCGAACGTTTATTATTCTAAATATGTATCTACAATTCACATCTACAATTTCATTTTTTGTTGGTCTTGAGGCGGACAGGACGACCAGCCGCTGTCAAGACAAGGGCCTGGTGGAATGCACAGGGACGCAGTTGGAGGCGTCTGGCGTAGCGTGAAGAGTAGCTCAAATTTGCACACTATGCTCCGCATGAGCTTTGCAAAGTCTTTCGGATTTGTTGATGTAAAAGAGTTTGTTGGTAAGATCGGTTATTTGGCTGAAGTTAATGTTATGGGTTTTTACTGGGGAAAAATCTGGTCAAAAAACCCCTAGACGCATCAGGTACAATCGTAGCATAAGTAATCGGGGTTTAGAGCCACAGTACCAATAATATTTGGGCTACTAAATAACCTCATAATGCTTCTGTCCATAGGTAAACGGCTATTCAGTTATGTCTGAATTATACACGGTGCGACGATTTTTTTTCATGTTACTGTTTAAGTATATGTATAATTTGTTCTAGTTTGTATATCTCTAGTTTTGTTTGTATATTTTTTAGTTAGTAAGTTTTCATTGACGGTTATTAAAATACAATAAAGATATATATTTTTTAAATTGAATGTATCCATTTTTAACACTGGTGACAAATTTGACATTTGCTTTGACCGTTTAATTCCTTTATTATTTTTGTACAAAAAGGTATACTTCATTTAAATCGATATCTTGGATTGTTTTTCATAAAATAGCATTCTAAATCCAGACCTCGATCCAGACACATCAGCATTTTGTATATGTAATAAAAAATTCAATTTTATGATAAAATTATTAAAATGTAAAAATATTAAAAACGGTGTTTTTGAGCCCCTTAAACTTTATATTATAGTTAAAAACTGGTTTTAAGAATTTTACAATATTTTAAAAAATTGAATTTTTATTATTTAAAAATGCTGGTATGTCTGAACCTAAAATGCAATTTTATAAAAAAACGGTCCAAGATATGGATTTAAATAAGGTATACCTATTTTGTACAAAAATGATAAAGGAATTAAGCGGTCAAAGGAAATTGTCGGATTTGTCACCAGTGTTAAAAATGCATACATTAAAAGAAAAAAATCGTCGCACCCTGTATAATTCCGACTCACTGAACCGCCGTTTACTTATTAAAAAAGCATTACAATGAGATTATTTATTAGCCCAAATATGATTAATACTGTGGCAACAGTTCAAAAGTTATAATTGAAATAAGTTTTTTTACACCAACTTTGAAGATCAATAACTCCCTAACGAAGCGCGATAGAACTTTTTTGTTATATGAAGTACTAACACTATTTTGGCTCACTCTATCATCTCTTTTATTTTTGACCCCACCTTTCCGGACACCCTGTATATTAAAAGTTTAAATATACTAGGTTAGTAAAAGTACTGCAACTCTTAAATATCATTTAAACCACTAAAGCTACATTTACCAAATTTGGTATCTGGAAGGTATCGGGCATGAGAAATTTAATAGTAATATCGACACCGTTGCCAGATTTCCCGGTCTTTTTCTACACGTATATCTTTTGTTTTTTTAAATGGAATACCCCATTTATTTTTATTGCAATAAATTGCACAGGCTAAATTTAATAAGTCCACAAATTCTCAAAATTCCATTTTTACTAACTGCTAAGATATGACAACACCACATTTTAGGTAAAAAGTTCAGATGCACTTAAATATCTCTAAAACCACTTAAGCTGTATGTACAAATTTTGGCATTTAAGGGTTTCCGGGCAGCATTTAAACATTCCACTATAGGATTCGGAATCCGTCTTACTCCTGATTGGTCAAGTTCATTATGGCGCCACATTTATCGAAATGCGCGGTGCCGAAAGCTGTAGTACAATGTGCGAGCGGTGCTGAAATTTAGAGTTGATTGTTGGAATACTGCGTATGATGTATTTTGTTTTTTATTCTTTTCATTCCTAATTTAGCTTTTCTATGTAAACAAATATAGTAATATTTAGAGCTTATATTCAGCTATTAATTAAAATTTATTATTAATAATTGTATTACCTACTTTAGAATGGAGGAGTTAATTAAAGTTGATAATTTTCTTTATCGGGCTAAGTTCAAAAAAGAAGAGGAGGTAACTCGGTGGTTAATATTTTCCAACATTCCGCTCTGTATTTCAGCACCGCCTGAACATTGTACTACGGTTTTCGACACCACACATATCAATAAATAGGACGCCATTATTATATTTTAAATTTGACCAATCAGGAGTAAGACGGGTGCCGAATCCTATAGTGGAATGTTTAAATGCTTCCGGGCAAGTAAAATTAAACAGTGATACTGTCATTGTTGCCAGATTTTCCAGTTTTGCGCTACATGCAATATTTGTGGTATTTTAAATGAAATGTCCAATTTATTTTAATTGCAATAAAAGCAGCGTGACAACTTTGATAAGTTTTTAAATCTTCAAAATTTAATCTTTACCAGTTACCGAGATATGACAACACCGCAACTCTGTTAAAATTTGGCAACAATACTGATATCACTGATTAATTAGGCATGCCAAAAACCCCTAAATACCAAATTTTGTAAACATCGCTTTATCGGTTTTATAGATATTTATGCCCTAAGTTACTTTTTGTTGAAAGTATAGTTTATCATATCTCAACCGCTAATAGAGATAGAATTTTGAAAATTTAGAAACTTACTTAATTTGATCCGTCCAATTTAATGCAACAAAAACAAATAGGGCATTCCACTTAAAAATGAAAAATATACGTGAAGCACAAAACTGGGAAATCTGGCAACAGTGTCGGTATCACTATTTAATTCCACCTGACCAAAACACCTCGGATACCAAATTTGTTAAATGTAGTGTTTGCGGTTTTAAAGATATTTAAAAGTTGCGGTACTTTTTACTAACCCAGTATAAAAAAATACCTTTTGTTAATTGGGGCGAAAAAAATTCTTAAAAGTTTTTGTATGCTGACTTGCCCAACGCAAAAAGTACACTACAATCAAAACAAATAAAATATAACCAAGCAAGATTTTGTTTAGGACACTGTATATGTCACGTCGATTTTAAATTATTTTTAATTCTTCCAAGGAACGTTACAGATATCTGTATAGATCTACCGTGCCGCCCCCTGGAAGATAGGTACTGAACATTCTAATGATTTACATGTTGCCTAACCACGTTAGGAGCGTCCTCAAAATGGCCGAAAAAACCTACCATATGATCAAAATTTCACTAGATTCTAATTTTTGTCCAAAATAAAAGTTTTTTGGGTCCAAATTTCGTAAATATTATCACTGTAATATTGTCTTGGACTTGAGCTATATCTTATTAGCATTCTGTGTCAAAAAATTTAAAAATTGTTATTATTTCATTTGTTAATAACTCCGTTATTTAACAATATTAAGGAATAAAAAATAGCTGACGTCCGAGCCTAAAGTTTTATTTATTGATTATTAACCTTAAAACCCAAAAAGCTTTGGTACTTTTTGAAAAAATTATCCTCGCGCGAGATCCTGCAAGACGATTTTCATTTGACCCCCTCTTAAATACATTAGCAATGGTGTTATCCGAGTAAGAATCACTTTCATTAGCGATCTCAGATAAGTGATGGGGTTCCATCATTTGCTGACCATGCAATGCATGACAGTTACAAAGTGTACATTTATACATACAGTGTGTCCCAGGACCATGTGTTAAAAGAGGACAAATGGATTAAAGATTTTTAAATTTCAAACGAAATTTGGGGAAAACTGGTCGCATGGTCCAAAACTAATAAATACGAAATTTTACCCCAATTGTTATTATACAGGGCGAGTTATAACTAAAAATATGAAAAGTAAAAAAAGTAATTGTCAATTTTTTACATTACGCATTACAACTTCAATAATAGGCACGAGAAGGCAAAATTAAAAATAATAATAATAATAATTATTATTTTTAATTTGCTGCCTTAGTAATTATTTTAAAACTGTTGATGTAAAAAATTTACACAATTAATATTCTTCACTTTAGTTCCTTAACTTTGAATTTTGATATAAAATTTAATTCTCTACAATATTTACTTATACAATTTTGTTCTATTTTTAAAATAATAATATTGTAATGACCAAGTAAAGATACTTTACTCTTGGTCATTTTTCATATTTTTAATTATAACTCTTCCTGTATATTACCAATCGGAGAAAAAAATTCTATATTTATCAGTTTTGAAACATGCGACCAGTTTTCCCAAAGGACGTTAAAAAATTCCAAAATTTTTGATCCATTTGCCCTCTTGTAACACCTATCCTGGGACACACTGTATATTATTTTCATATTGCATTCTTCTTTTTATTATATTTCTCACAGGTTTGAAACTAAATCATGGCTAACTTGATTTGTTTTAGGGATACAGAATGTTTTTCAAATTTTGTCAATTTGGCCAAGCACTCGTAACTCGTACATTTAAAAATATCAATTTCTTCTTGGTTTTTAAGTAAAAGGTAGTATGCTTTTTTATACTGGCCTTCTGGGCTGTCTGGTAAACGCTTTTATTGCATTTGAACATTTTGAGCTCTTTCAAGTTTTTATGCTTTATCTTTCTTCAGATTAACCTCCTCCCCTTAATTTTATGTCTTAGGGTGTGTGCTGTAGTGATCACAAATAAATGTATTGTTTTCTAGGTTTTTTATGGACAAGGTGCCTTTTTAAATTATTTTTTCGACTGGTTTAATAATTAAAGTTAGACACACGTCAGCGGGAATGACTCTTTACATCATAATTGGTGTACCTTTTCCTTTTATGCTTGATAACCCCCACAACAATATCTTGAAAACGAAGTTGTTTTAGAAAACTGTTCTACTACCCCTCTCCTTGCCTCTTATGCTCCATCATCGCAGGAAAGGCACAAAGTGTTCTGACACTTATGACGTATTTCATATGGGAAATAGTAAATGTCATGTGAATATACTTGGGTACATTAAAAAAAAATAACTTGTAATAATTTACTGTGTTTAATTAATTAACCCGAAGATAACAAATACAATTATTATTAAAAGAAAAACCAAACAAAGAACAACATATTTCTCAAATTTGCATGTTATCTCAATGCTCAAATCCCACTAATTTTAAACTGTTCTGATCGGTTCCGAAAAACGTTTCTACCTGTTAAAAGAAATACACCAATTGCGGGCTGTTTTATAATCACATTAGTCACATTCAAACATACAAACTTTATTTTTATGTCAGGTCAGGAAAGGTCACGTTGTAAATTTTGTTTTTTAACTGTCTTATGATCACATATCACAGTAAAATAAACTAACTTACTCTTGTGGATTTTTATGTTGCAGGTGATCCCTTATGCAGAAGAAGATGCCTTCTAAAGTCACTTTCTCGCAATGCATGATAATTACAAATATTACATATACATAAATTATTTTCTATGTTTTTTTCATGATGGGAAAGGTGCTTTTTTAAATTAGTTTTCTGACAAGTTTGATAATTACAGTAAGTACATTTAAACACATCAAGTTCTTCTTGGTTTTTATGAGAGAGAGTGTGTCTATTTATACTGGCCTTGTAGACTGTCTGATAATCGCATTCATCGCATTTAAACATTTTAAGCTCTTCAGAGTTTTTATGGCGAAGAGAGTGACTCTTTATACTATATTTGTGAACTGTTTTATAATCACATTGGTCACATTGAAACATAGGAACTTCGCCCTTATTTTTATGTCGGAGAAGGTGACTTTGTAAATTATGTTTCCTAACTGTTTTATAATCACATTGATCACAATGAAACAAATTAACTTCATCTGGGGGTTTATGTTGTAGAAGGTGAGTTCTTAAACTCGTTCTTCGGGCTGTTTTGAATGTACATTGATCACAATGAAGCATTTTAACCTCCTCTGGATTTTTATGCTTAAGAAGATGACTTTTAAATTAGTTTTCCGAACTGATTTATAATTACACTTATCACATTTAAAAAGGTACTTGATTCTGGTTTCTGGTGTCGAAGAAGGTGCATCTTTATCCAATATTTGTGGGGTGTTTTATATTCACATTGATCACATTGAAACATTTTAACCTCATCGGGATTTTTATGTTGGAGAAGATGCCTGTTAAAACTGGACTTGTGCAAAAATTGATGATCACAATGGTCACATTTGAACCTTGGGACTTCCTCGAGATTTTTTGGTTGGGGACGTGCATTTAAATTCTTTTCCGCACCAGCTTGTTCGCAGCATTTATCGGCTGAATTTTTTCCTTTTTCTGGGTCAGCAGAATTTGCTGATAAACTAAAAATACAATTTTTTTAAGTATTAAATGGTACAGCATGTTTTATAGTAAGTATGTAAGTATTTATTAGTAATATACAGGGTTTTCGGTAGTGATCGGCCGATATCGATATAAATATCGGTATATCAACATATCGGCAAAATCTTGCCGATAAATATCGGTCTATTTAAGATCAACTATTTTATTTATTTGTAAAGTAAAAACCGCTGATTGCACAAGAAAATTAAAAAGGGTTTTAAAATCCTCAATAAATTATACACGAAAATTGGCGGGTTTTTTGACAAAAAAAATTGTTTTATGTTAATTTGAAAAATTAAGAAAAAGGAGCTTTTGTGGTTTTTAGGATAATTAGGCGCTAAATTTAAAACATTGAGAAAACAAGTAATGTTAAGTATGCCTTTTATAGTTCAATATGCCTACAAAAACCCCACAGTTTCGATTCAATCCATCAAGCCATTGTTCTCTTGTTTTATTCTATCTAATTTTTAAAAAAGAATTGAAGGATAACCAATTTTGATTTAAATGATCACAACCTTTACAAACAACAAAATTTAAATAAATGTTTTTTGTTGTTATGCATTTTTATTTATAAAAGTCCGAAATTTTCAAAAAGTTTTTCTTTTTAATTTTTTCCGTAACTTAAACACCTTTATTAATAAAAATAATAAAAAAAAACTTTAAAACTTTTTGTAGCATTGTGTTAAAGGCGGGTATGCCAGTATTTGACTAAAAAATGCTTTACAGCGTTGCCTCTGTTGACAATTTTTACTTGTATTCATAAATTCAATTAAATAGCTAACGCTTTTTTAAAAATGTGCCGATACCGATATTATATCGGTATCGGCAACTAAAATATCGGTATCGGCAAAAAAATTTCGTATCGGCCGATCACTAGTTTTCGGAAAGTCAACGACAATATTAAAAAGGCCGATGGTGCAAAGCCATAAGCATCCAAAAAACATAAAATGACTTTAGTTAAAAAATCGATGGTTTTCGAGATATTGTCACTTTATTTAAATTCGTCAAAATCATCCTTTTGAATTTTAGATTTTCACACATAAAAAAATATATTTTTTTATTCAGATTTCAGGGTTACACTGCACAGGCCTTATATAGATAACAAAACCAACATTAAACTAAAAGTTGAGAACAATAAATCAGAAATACTATAATATAATTTATTTTTATTTCTAATTACATAAGTTTGACAACCAATACTGTAGAAAAAGATGTTTTCACTACGCTGGCTAGTGACTTGGAAAGTTTGCTTTTTAAAACTACCCCAATAGTTAACTATTCTTGACTTAGTATTGAAGATAAACCTAATCTACTTTAGGAGATTATTCTAAAAAACAACACAAATTAAATAAGGAAATAAAGTAGTACGTGTTCTCAGTGGCGTTAGCAAATATAGAGTTGTTATTAATTAAAAAACGGACATGTTTAGCTATATAAATAGCGATCATCAGCGTTATATAAAGTTTGTTTTGCTATTAATCTATCAAAGGTACGCGCACATACATCGGCATCGGACAGACTGTACCGAACGGAAAAAATGTTCCCAATAAAATTAAATGGAGCAACCCACATAGGACCGGACAGTACGCATCGGATTTTAAAAATGCCGCGAAAATATAGCAATTGAATTAAAAACCGGACGATATCGATACCGCTACGTTCCATAGTGCTTCGTGGGCAAAATGGATAAAAATAAAACACTTTTCATTTATTAACAAATTCATGTATCCTTTTAAAGACTATAATTCAATAGTCACCAAACTAAATTAATTTTATCCCTATTATTAAAAATTCTTTCTATTTATTTCAACGATTATGTTAGGCTGCGGAGTGCAGATTAGTATTTTATTTTTATATCAATTTAATTCTGTTTTAATCTGCACTGCAAGATATACAGTGAACTCTGCTAAAAAAGTTTAGGTATAGGTATTGTGTACCAAGATACGTAAAAATTTTGTATGGAAATTTTTAAAACTTTAAGGCATTGAATAATAATAAATATAAACTGAAAGCCGATAAATATAAAAAAATTAAACGTCTTTTAACTTTAGAAAGACAGAAAAACATCCATTTGAACCTAGGACAGTTTTTATATATTTTGTTCTTAACACATTCATATACTTTCGTTTCGTATACAGGGTGTCCCACCGGGAACTGCCGCGATTGATTTCTCCAAAAGTTAGCTTTGGGGCATTTTGAAAATTTGGTAATAATATAAAGTCAGTGGGGACATACAACTAAAATATTTTGACAGCTCTACCACTTCCGGTGATACCGGAAGTTAATGTCAACTTCCTTATTTTAAATGGAACTCCGTATATATTATTTATTTTTTAGATTCTGCCTAAAATTCTAAACATTATTCACGTATAATCTTCTATACCTAAGTCCAACCGTTTTTGACTTGCTTTAAATTTTATGTCAAAAACGACGTTTGCAGCCCATTACATAACCATCAATTTCTTCTAAACAAAAGCCTTTAATATGAGTTGGAGTTGGATTTATCGTAGAGAAAGGACTACTTTAGCAGACTGTATAGATATTTTCACAATTTATAAATATAAAGTGGTCAAAAATAATCGTTAAAAATTATTACGAAAAAAACCATAAAAGTCATTTTTTTTAATGGAAACCCCTATCTTTTTACCTTATTCTATTAAGCATCAAAAATAAGGATAAGTTTGTATAAGGATGTCTACTTTAAAAATTGTAGTTTTCGAAATATTAACAGTTTAATATTTATCTATTCTAACAATGCTTTTAAATACGGCTTAGTTTTGCTTCTAGTTGGCCTTGGCAACAAAATGCCGCGTCACAGCCAACTACCCCCTACCTACCCGTACTTAAATGCATTGTTAGAATAGATAAATATTTAATCGTTAATATTCCAAAAACTATAAATTTTTAAAATAGACATCCTTTTACAACCTTACCCTTATTTTTAATGCCTAACATGGATGGATATGGTAATAAAAGTTAAGGGTTTTCATTTAAAAACATTGACTTTTAAGGTTTTTGTCGTAATAATTTTTAATGATTATTTTTGACCACTCTGTATTTATTAATTGTGAAAATATCGACACAGTCTACTAAAGAAGTTCTTTCTCTACAAGGAATCCAACCCAAACTTATTTTAAAGGCTTTTGTTTAGAAGAAATTGATGGTTATGTAATGGCTTGCAAACGTCATTTTTGACATACAATTTAAAATAAGTCAAAATTAGTTGGACCTAGGTATAGAACATTATACATAAATTATGTTTAGAATTTTATGCAGAATCTAAAAATAATTAATATATAGGGTGTTCCATTTTAAATAAGGAAGTTGACATTAACTTTCGTAATAACCGGAAGTGGTAGAGCTGTCAAAATATATTTTTTAACAGGGAATATATCAATTAAAAACGTGACTTGAGAGAATAAAAATGATAACGCAAAGGTAGTGATATTTGAAAAAAGGTATTCTCCCCTAAATGTCAGTAATCTCCCGCACCAAACTCAAAAGTATTTGTTGTATCAACGTAGACTTTTTGTCTACACTTACACACAAGATGGTTGAAGGCATCAAGAAATTGCGTTAAGTTTAAGAAACAAAGTATAGAATTTTTCACAGAGTGTATACTATGTAAAAACTTACAAAAATCTTTATTAGGTAATCATGCTAAAACTAATATTAATTTGAAAATGCCTGGTTTAAGTAGGAGACCAGACAGGCCGTTAAAGCATTTTGAATAATGCGGCAAACACTCGAAACTTTGTTAAAGCATTTTGAATAATGCGGCAAACACTCGAAACTTTAAAGCGCTAAAAAGCTGATTTCTTATTTTTCTTTATGGGTAAGGTCTTTTTTGCTAAAAATTGCCTTAATAAATTTTCGGTGAATACCACCGTACATTCTCATTTAACTATGTGAGGATATGGGCTTTACCCGTGTTCTTTAAAGAACCCCAGCGATCAGCTAATGCGTGACCATTTATGAGCCACAGGTAAAAACTCTTTAATTGGGAAAAGACCTTGCTTGCAGTATCAATAGTAAGAGTCACAATCAGTTTTCGCAAAAAAATACTTCTTAAGATTCAAAATTACAAAGAACTGTATAATTTAGATAATCAGTGTTATAGTAATGGTATTTGTACTGGTCTGCTTTTTTCCCTTTTGAACATTTTCTTTTTCCAAAACACATGGCTCAGAGTGACATTCGCAACTAACAATTTATGACAATAAACTTTTATTTTAAAACTTCCGGCGATGCCGACGACATAATGTGCGATACCCTGATAAAAAAAATCCGTCGCTTACCGTCCTTTCCCTCCGTCCGATGCCGATGTATGTGCGCGTATCTTGAAGGATAAACTTTATGTACCGCTGACATTGGCTATTTATATAGTTGGAAAATTTCCGTTTTTAATCAATATCAACCAAAATAAAGAAATAGTGGTGCAAGACAGTCCCTCATTTACCCTACAAATTAAATAGTTTTAAAAACATTTTCTCTAACTTAAGAAAACTTAAAAAATCAAGAGCACCTAGACCGTAAACGTCATAATAACGTTATTAGTATGACAATAAATTAGTCTGCTGTCTATTGTATCAAATTCTAACGACTTTGCTTGTGGATTTTTGTGTTACCTTCTGATGTAAATTTGTTTAATTGTAGTTCATTTAAACTCACTTGACTTCTTTAGTAGCTGTTTGTGTGGGTGCCTGTGCCCAGGAGAATGCAAAGATAATTTAATCTTCTAATTTATACACTTTATATGTGTCCCAAATCCGACCTCCCTTGGAGTATTGTTCTCATATCAGGGGCATGGCTTCCCCACAACCCTGAGCATTCTGGATTCTATTCAAAGGAAAGCTATTCGTCTCATTAATGATCCTTCACTTACAGAAAGGCTTCCCTCTCTTGCCCATCGTCGGGCTGTGGGGGATCTATCGCTTTTTATAGGTTCCCAACAGAGAAACTCGTGGTTCCGCGCGTATGCATCCCTATACGGTCCAACTGGACAGGCCCCGAACTTCCCACTTTATTCGTTCTTTTATCCCTAGAGTTTCTAGAATGTGGAACCTGCTGCCCGCTGAGGTCTTTCCTTCCCCCAAATCTTCAAGTATTTAAGTCCCGTGTCAACAAACTCCCTCTTACCTCGCTTAAGACACCCACGGTACGTTAGTATTTAGGCTTTTAGTCTTCGTGGTTTGTCCAAAGATAAAAAAATCTTATTTATGGAGAATGCAGAGGAGAAATGGTCTAGCGGCAAGTGACCTTTACCTTGAAAGATATCCAAATTTGGCAGGATATCCTGATTATCGTGGGTTTATAAATGTTTACCGCGTATATTCGGAAGGCAGGATGTCTAATGACCCAATTCGGGCATTGAGGAAGACCCCATGGTAATTACGATAAACAAGTCATTAAAGAAGTTGAAATGATTCAACTATTTCGGCACGCGCAATCGAAAAACTAACAGACGAGATTACTGGACCATATCAATATCACCCATATCACATTCAACTTGCAATGTCTACTGCCTCAGGTCTATGAACAACGTTTAGGGTTTTGCCACATTATGTTACCAAAAAAAATGACCCGAACTTTCTGGATAATGTAGTCTGGTCAGATGAAAGTACAGGGTATTCCATTTATGGCATGTTTTTCGACTTTCCTAATACTTTTAAAGAAATTCAAGATAGCCAATCGATGTATTTTTGCTTGGAGAATTAATAAATCGTAATTAAAAAACAATTGCATCAAAAACAAAAGACTTATGCCATAAATTTTGTATTTTTTAAATGGAACACCATATTTATTATTACATTTTTGAATTCTATGGTTAATTCTAAGTGTTTTTTATTCAGGGTACTACATGTTTATCTTTTACTGTTTTTAAGTCATTGACGCTTAAAAGGTCACATTTTTGGCATATTTAATTAAATATCTCAATATGATACTTCAAAGTCATTTTTTTATTTCATTGAAAATTATTAATGTTAATCTTCTTTTCCTACGACCACTTGTGAAAATAGCAAATAGCACACTGATTTCATGCATAGAAAATGCGTTATATCACACTAGTGTTGCAAAGTACTTTACAGCACTAGTGTTGCAAAGTACTTTTCCTACGACCACTTGTGAAAATAGCAAATAGCACACTGATTTCATGCATAGAAAATGCGTTATATCACACTAGTGTTGCAAAGTACTTTACAGCACTAGTGTTGCAAAGTACTTTACAACACTGGTGTGATACATATTATGTCATTCTAAAAACTGCTATTGGTTT
Organism: Listronotus bonariensis; assembly: GCA_014170235.1. Taxonomy (NCBI): domain Eukaryota; kingdom Metazoa; phylum Arthropoda; class Insecta; order Coleoptera; family Curculionidae; genus Listronotus; species Listronotus bonariensis. The sequence continues at coordinate 42,153 of JACEGR010001841.1, read as the reverse complement.
TGCAAGTGACATATTTATTGTAGTGACAGTAAAAAAACTTTTTATTTACCTTAAACGGTAGAACCCAAATTAGCGAAAATCATCTTATTTTATATTTATTAAAATTTACGAAAAAATAAAAACATAAACAAAAATAGACATAACCACAAAAACAACTTTCACTGACTGGCACAGTGTTGTCAGGTAGGTAGATCAAATTAACAATCTCCCTTCTACCTTTGAGCACGTACTTTATAGAGGCAGCCTTGCCGCTTGACCGTTCGACCTAAAGCGCCAGAGAAAAAAAGCCTATAGATAAAATTCCTTCCTCTCTTTCTTCGTGTACTCAAACAACTAGTTAAATCTTTTTTAATCCCTAATTAAACCTAAGGCTAATACACACTTTATGAATCCACTTTCTTTTATCCATTCATAAATAGAATCAGACCCTTCCGACGTTGCCAAATGCTTTCCATATTTTGCATGGTAACTGACGTTTGGTAGTCGTTTTTTCCTTACTTTTAGGACTTTGGGTTATGCATTTACAATTTTTATATTTTTTATATATTTTTTAAAAATATGAGGAAAAACTGTTATTTTTACTTAATTTTACATGTGATGTTCAGTTTCATTAACTCGTTTTACCAATTTTACCCCACCCAGCACCCCTTTTCACTCCCCGGTCCCGTAAGTTTATTTACTGATATTTTTTAAAAAACGGAATATTTTGGATATGCACCACTTACGTTTTATTTAGAAGAGTGTCTAAAATATGTAAGAATCGATAATTTTTAAAAACCCTTATAATAGCAGAAAACCGTATTAAACTATTAGCGTTATTACCTAACAAAACCATACAATTTTTATTAAGTGAGGGCCTTTTTAAATTCCAAAATGATAAAAGTTATATAATGCTTCTAGGTAGGTGATTTTCGATGTAAAAATATTGTCAAAACAGTATAATATAGCAGTGAGGAAAAGTATATATCACACTAGTGTTGCAAAGTAAATATCACCCTAGTGTTGCAAAGTTCTCAATTGTTTTTTATTTTTCTGAACAGACAAACTTTAATTTGTTTTTTTTTTTTTTTTTTTGGTGAATAATTTGTGGTCGTAGGAAAAATAGTGTACAGTACTCGTGTGAAAATGACTTTCTTACACTCGTGGGTTTGTCGCACTCGGCTAACGCCTCGTGCTACAATATTCCCACTCGTGTGAAATTAGTCATTTTCCACACTTGTAATGTAATATACTATTACAACACTGGCGTGATACATATTATGATGTCATTCTAAAAACTGCTATTGGTTTTGCAAGTGACATATTTATTGTAGTGACAGTAAAAAAACTTTTGGTAATTATGCCGAATAGGGTTTTCTGCCAATTTTAAGATTTTTTAAAAAATTTTGGCTTACATGTTATCTCTTATTTGTTCCTAATAATAGTGTAATGGCGCAGTTATAAATAATTTAGTATTTTTTGTAAAAAAATAAAAATTTAGATTTTTCGAAAGTTTGTCACTTTTAATTTGAACATTTGGCAACATCGGCAACTTTACGCATCCGAGTTCTATATGTAGAGGATTTTTTAAAATAAAATTCAACATGACCGAAGTCACGGTCAGGTTAGTTCTTGTTAGTCAAGTCTCTTTTTTGTTTAAATTGGCTTTTTAAGGAATTAAAAAATTTATATCCCTTTGACATATTTTTGATGTTGCCAAATGTTCTTCATATTTGACTTTCAATAAATGACGTTTCTTTAACCTTGTTTGCTAGTTTGAGGTTATAAAACATACATTTTAATTTTCTGTTACATTTCTCCATTTTTAACAAAAATATTCATAAAAAAAGATTTTTACTTAATTTTGGACGTGATTTTGACGAATATTAACTCATTTTACTTATTTTACCCTGCCCAGAATCCCTATTCACATCCCGGTCCTGGAAGTTTCTTTAGTTATAATTAATTAAAAACGGGATATTTTGGATCAGCGCCACTTGTATTGTATTTAGAAGAGGGTCTAAAATCAGTATCACTTTTTTTTTAATCTTAAAAACGGCAGAAAACCCTATTCGGCACTGTTACCAAACTTTTTATTTACCTTAAACGGTAGAACCCAAATTAGCGAAAATCATCTTATTATATGTTTATTAAAATTTACGAAAAAATAAAAACATAAACAAAAATAGACATAACCACAAAAACAACTTTCACTGACTGGCACAGTGTTGTCAGGTAGGTAGATCAAATTAAAAATATCCCTTCTACCTTTGAGCACGTACTCTATAGAGGCAGCCTTGCCGCTTGACCGTTCGACCTAAAGCGCCAGAGAAAAAAAGCCTGTAGATCAAATTCCTTCCTCTCTTTCTTCGTGTACTCAAACAACTAGTTAAATCTTTTTTTTAATCCCTAATTAAACCTAAGGCTAATACACACTTTATGAATCCACTTTCTTTTATCCATTCATAAATAGAATCAGACCCTTCCGACGTTGCCAAATGCTTTCCATATTTTGCATGGTAACTGACGTTTGGTAGTCGTTTTTTCCTTACTTTTAGGACTTTAGGTTATGCATTTACAATTATCATATTTTTTATATTTTTTCTTAAAAATATGAGGAAAAACTGTTATTTTTACTTAATTTTATATGTGATGTTCAGTTTCATTAACTCGTTTTACCAATTTTACCCCACTCAGCACCCCTTTTCACTCCCCGGTCCCGTAAGTTTATTTACTGATATTTTTAAAAAACGGAATATTTTGGATTAGCACCACTTACGTTTTATTTAGAAGAGTGTCTAAAATATGTTAGAATCGATAATTTGCGCGAGAGCATTGGGTGTTTATTCCGTTGTGATAGTTTTGCATGACCGTCTATACCATGGTCAAGGCCGGCCGCACACATCCTACTTTTTATCGCATACGATTCTCGGATATGATTATCTAAATGTCGAATGATCATAGGTTTTATGACCGCGACATCCGATTCGATTTTGGATCGGAAATTACACCAAACAGGTCATAAATCAATGAACCTTCTGATTAATAAACATTAAACAAAATCGACTTCAAAAAATTAATAAAACTCACTAAAACGTTAAAAATAGTAAATCACAGAAAACGGGTAATAGCATACAGTATTTAAGTATAAAAACTTTTGTTTATTTAGTTATTATTATTACGTAGTTAAGCACATTATGTTATTAGTCGACTTCTTTTCTTTTCTTTTTTAATTTTTAACTTTTAGCGAGTTTTATTATTTTTCTTTAAATGTTTGTTTTTGTAACATACACATACAAAAAACATACAGGCGAATCGAGAACCTCCTCATTTTTAAAGTTGGTTAAAAAGTTGAATCTTTGCGGCCAGCCTAAGTCAACAACAGTATTAGAATTATGGATAGTTTTAAATAATACAATTATTTGGCAAATCACTAGCCAAAGGAGCGTAGACATTTTTCTTGTAGAGTATTAGGTGAAAAACTTGAGTGAAAAATAAAAATAGGATATGCTACACTTTAAAATGGATTTTTAATTTAGGGTTTTGAACTTTGAGTTTAATGTTAGTTTTTTATCCATACAAGGCAGGGGCGTGCGGTAAAATTTTAAGTAAAGGAAGCAATTTTATAAAACTTACCTATTTGTAACGTAATTCGATTCTTTGATTAATTTTCGCAAATTCGTCAATGACGTCATCATAAAAACGTGGATGCTCCGACATGTTTTGGAGGAGTTTATTTTCAATAGAAAACAGCGATATTTGTGAAAGTCTTTCCTGTTCCGTTGAATTTCGCACGAAATTTTTTATACGTTTAAGTGTTGAAAATTCATGTTCTACTGATGAACTTGTAGCAGGTATTGTCAATACTAATTCACACAATTTCGTCACTTCAGTGTAGGCATCTTCCAGTTCCTTATCTTTTAAAAATTGCAATAGTTCTTTAGCGTTACTTTTTGCATCTATGTCATCAGTTTCGTAAATCACTTTTAGTTCAGATCGCAGTAACACTCGGTCGAAGAACTGGCCATAATGAAGAAGAAGAGATTTAAACGCATCTTCTGGAAAAGGGGTTCCTTTAAATACATCAAAGTTGCAGAGCTCGAGGAATTTGAAATCATTTAAATCGTTAAATCTATAGTTTATTTGTTGTTGAATTTGATCGATTATTTCATAGAAAAGGCGTCTGTATGATGTTTGATTATCTTCCACCCTGTCTGTTCGACGGCGCTTTGCTTGTGGCTCTACATTTAACTTCAGCATTTTCTCCCAAAAATGGTCAAAGAAATTTCTTTTTGACTTAATATGGACCTAAAATCATCCACTGTTTTTACACAAAAAGCAATGTCCTTTGTCATATTTTGTAATACATTAAAAACATTGTCTGAGAATGGAAATATTTCTGAAAATACATTCAACAAAAAATTAAAATTAAAATCTCGTTTTAAACAGTCCAAAAATCCCCTAGAACTATTTATTGATTCTGAATCCCACGTCTCAATATTTTCTATTATATCCTCAAACAATTCAATCAGTGATTCACGATTTTCAGAGACTGTCAACACAAGTCTTCCATTGTAGTTCCAACTAGTAGGAGCGACTTTGGGCAACCTTTTATTAATAATGGAGTCTAAAGCTTGGGTATGTTTTGTTGACTTGCAAAAAAAGCAGCCATGCCACTTAAAGTACCAAAAAATATTTTACACTCTTTAATGTGATTGATGGACTGGGATAAAACTAAATTTAATTTATGAGCAAAACGGTGGACAAATAGGGCATTTGGGAAAGTTTCTCGAACTTTAGCTTGCAAAACACCTAATTCTCCTGCCCTCACTACAGCCCCATCATAGCTTTGAGCAATTAATTTTTGTCTCCATTAATTTCTTTAGTAATGTTATAAACTATGTCATATAATGCACCTGCTGTACGATTTTCGGATACATTCTTAAAACCTAAAAATCGCTCTTGAATACTTCCGTCTGTTTTAATGTAGCGTATTTCTATGGCTAATTGGCTAAAATTAGTTATATCAGTTGTTTCATCCAGAATAATAGCAATGAACCTAGCTTCGTCAATCTCCTGCTTAATTCTTTTTAAAATAACAACCGCAACAGCTGAAATTAAATCATTCTGGATTCGATTTGAAGTTCCCCGAAAAACAGTAGACTGCTCTAAGTGGTTTTTAAGCAATCATCATATTTAGCCATTAAACCAAGTAAATCTTGATAATTTCTTCTATTTGAAAAAACTCTTGCTTCGGCATGACCTCTAAATCCCAATTCTAGCTGCCCGAGAAAAAAACAATGTCAATAAGTCTTTTAATATTTGTCTGTTTTTATCGACAAGTTCATTGTGTTGCCGGTGACTAATTTCCAACTGCTTATTGAGGGAGTGTTCAATTCTTGTTTTGCCAAAAAGTTTTTCTTTTATGACGGCCTGTAAATGACCTTTGGACATAACGTGTCTTTTTGTAGCTTTATGAAAATTGTTTAAATCGGAAAAACCAGATTTATTCCAGATACCTTTTTCATTTTCAAAAAGTAAACATGGCCAACAAAATAATTTATTAACATTTTCACACCCTGTTAACCATTTGAATTGTTCATAATGTTTTTCCGGATTAAAATGCCTAATGTAGTTTTTCTCTTTAGTGTTTAAATTTTTCATGGTCGGGTTTGCCCTTCCTTTAGTAATTATTTGAAGCTTGTCGGCAATGTTTAATGATGAAAATCCCTTTATTCTTAAGACACACACCACACATTCACACACACTCTTCTTACTACCTATTTGTCCAACATTTTCCCCGACAGCCAAAGTTGTATTACTAGGCCTATGCAGTGTCGCTGCCCTGAAATCAGAATTAAAAAATATAAATTAATGTAGGTGTGACAATTGAAAAGCTGATCCAAAAGAACAATTTTGACGAAACTGATTATAAAAAATATAAATTTATGTAGGGTGTGACCATTAAAAAGCTGGTCAAAAAGAATGATTTTGACGAATTTCATTAATGTGCCGATATGTTAAAAAACATCGGTTTTTAACTGAGGTCATTTTATCTTTTTTGGATAGTTATCAGGTGCTTTATCAGCCCTTTTAGTATAATCGTTGACTTTCCGGGCACCCTGTATACAATAAATTGCTTTTACGCTAAATCTAATATCTTAATCGTTTATAATATTATAAGAATTTACCAATAAACCAGGTGTTACAGGATGGGCTACCCCCATATTTTTTTTACAATATTTGATGTAGTTTTTTTTAAAATTTAATGTTAGGTATACTATAGGCATCACTAAACATTTGTTTGTCTTATCACAAACTCAAAATCACTTCCGGTTTAACCGGAAGTATCATCAACTGTCTTATTTGGGTGTAAAATTGTTTGATACCTGGTACATATGATTGGTTATTGGTTTAAAAAGAAGATACCTGATTTCGTTTTGTTCAAATTCTTCCATCTTAATAAATACTTCTTCATGTTTAATTTTATCTTCAGGACTTCCATTGTTTTGTATTTTTAATTTGTCATCTTCATGTTCAAGTGAGTAAAACTTGGATCTACAAATATATAAAATATTTAACACTTTATCACTTTGACTTCAGTACAAGGTGATGCGATTTCGATTGGTTAAACAGGAATCTCGCATTTCCGAAGAATTAGCAAGAAATTGACTTGGATGTCATGGTATCGATTTTCAAGTGATAGTGTATGGCGAAAAGTGCACAATAATATCTGTATTAGCATTCGAGATACAGGGCGTTTCTCATTTTTGGCCGTTTTGAAAATATTTATGAATACGTTTGATATTATTGAGAATTTCGTAAATCTGTTAAAACTTTCTTAATGCACTTTTTAAGAACAATCCATTGGCATACTCAGATTTTTAAAATTGTCTTTGGTTTCGCTGCAAATCAACTAATCAACAAATCCATAATTATAATACTCGTAACAGTCAAGATTTAATCCACGACTTTCATAGATTAGATTAGATTAGATTAGGAGGTGGATTGCATATCCTCTAACACTGCAACCTGCTCAGGTTTATTGTGTGTCCTCCGTCCATAGGTTAGAGCACGCTATCCAAGCCGGTCTGTTTAATCAGACTCCACAAGCTTGAAACTGGCCCCTTGGTATATCTTGCCGCTTTAGGTTTTCTTCACCCAGCCTTGCAAACCGCAGACGACAAAGGGCTTCGCAGTAGCACCATACGTGTTCTGCGGTTTCTTCCTCCTCCTGGCAGAACCTACATAGGTTTCCTTCTGCCAGGCCCATAGTTTCCAGGTGTTTATTCAGTCTGCAATGACCTGTCAGTTGACCCACTATTATTCTTACTGCCTTCCGGTTGACTTTCATAGACTTGGAAGATCTAGGGGTGGCACCAATTACATCTGTATAACATACTTTAATGCGCTTCCTCAGCACATTAGATGTTTGAACGACAAGATTTTTAGAAGCACTATAAAAAAGTACCTATTAAAACATGCTTTTTTTCTGTGAATGAATACCTGAGCAGAGGCTTTATTTTTTAGTTAATTTGAATTTTGACTTAAAGAGGTAAAAAAAAGAATGAATTATTTCAAGACTCTCACGAGGGCTAAACTTTAGTAAAACATTATTGTTTCAGTTTAAAGATTTTTTTGATAATTGTGCTCACATTTTGTACACAGGGTACAACTTTTCGTGCACTTTAAAAAATCCTAATAATATTTTCTTCTATAATAATTAGGGGAGCCAATATTGGATCACTTCAAAATTTACATGGGATTCCCTATGTCCCGCCCGACGGAGCAACACCCGGTATATATCTTTACCTTTTAGAAGTGAGTTTTTATCGATGACATCTAGAACCCTCTTAATATCGTTAGGCTTTGTAAATAGAACTTTTTAAGCAAAATCTCAGTTTTGACACTTAGACCCTTTTGAAGTTAAGGTCTTCAAATATATCAAAGTAACTTACTTAATTTAAAACACTTTTTGTCATAGAATTATTACTTATTGCGTTTGCTAGAACAATATCGAGAAGCTAAAAGAACCTTTAAAATAAAATTGAAATAACTAAAAAAAAATCCAAGACAAAGAATCACTTCTGCCAACCATTAAAAAAATTTGCCAGGTAAACAACTTCAATACAGGTAAAATTAAAACACACACTAATTACTTCGCTAATGAAGTTGAGTAAAAACTTACTGAACTGAATATTGTTGATTTTGACTTAAGTCTATTTATAAATAAAATTACAATTTATGACATTTTTCAGCTATAAGTAATATAAAGAATAAACAGATCAAGTTACAAATTAAACTAATTTAAAATAATATAAAATATATAAACTTAAGGGGGTGATTCTACTTGACAAAATAAGGATAGAGCTTCATATAATTTTTTTGCAAAATGTCATTTGTTTTCGAGTAACAAGCCGTCAAAGTTGAATTTTTATTTTGGTTTCTTCGCCATATTGCATTCCGTTTTTAACCAGTCCAGTTGATATTTGGCACACATATAACATTTAATCTGCATATCAATAACATTATTGCTAAAAGTTTTAGAATGCTGGGTTTTTTAAAACGGAATACAAAAATATTTATGTCACCAAAGCACTTATGGTTCTCTACAATAGTCTAGTCCGTACCCTTCTGGAATATTGCTCGGTAATAAGGAATCCACTTTATCAATGCCATATAAACCGAATCGAAAGGGTTCAAAATAAATTTGTTAAATATCTATTATACAAAATGCATTTTCCCTATCAAAATATACCCTACTATACAAGACTCCTACTTTGCGGATGCATAGTTTGGAGAGTAGGTGAAAGAAAGCACTTGTTATCTTTTTACATAAATTAATTATTGGGAAAATGAATTGTAAATTCCTACTGAAGTTAGTACTTTTTCTTATTCCTGCAAGGCAAACGAGACAGACACAGCTTGTTCGAAGGAAACATCAAACTAATTATGGACAGAGGACTCTTGTGGATCGATTGCTGCGGAATTATAACCGACATTTCTCAAACTGTGATATTTTTAATGTAAGTGTCTCAGTTATAAAAAGACTTAAAATAGAAATAACTTGTCAAGTTAAATTGTTATATTTATTATATATTTATCTTCTTGTTTTTATATTGTTTATTGTATTTTAATATTTTTTCTGGCTCTGTGTGTGTGTGTAATGAATATTTTGTGGTTATATTGTTAATTATTTTTAAAATACCATTTAGAACATTTGTTTCTGTAGTGTATTGTAATAAAAATAAATAAATAAATACATAATTTTTTTGAGGAGCAAAAAAGAAGGTCCTCACCTCTCATTTCTGTATTTTTCTTTCCTTTTGGTATTCGAATACTTGAAAAAAGTATTCAATAACAGAATACCGAATACTAACCAAAAACAGTATTCGGCCGAATACCGAATACCAAACACACAAATGTATTTGAATACCGGCAAAATGTATTCTGAATACTATTCAGAATACTCAGGATTTGAATACAACTGAACTCTGGTTTGGGCCCTGTATAGTGTTTAAAGAAAGGTCGATTAATTGGGTGAGGAGTTTTTTTATTTTTCGGGGTCTGTTTATGAAAATAATATATTTAAAGTAAGGTTTTCTAATCGAGGTGAGGATTTTTTTGTTATCAAATTTCTTTTTGGTTCCCATTATTTTTAAGTTTTGGTTATTTCTGGATTTGGAGCCTCCACCACATGTTCTGCCTATGGGGCGCCAAAGTCTAAATCAGGCGCTGGCTACATCTTTAAAGCTTTAGAAACAGTCAGCAATGCCTGGTGACCAGCATTTCTGGGTCAACCCACACCATTTTTAAATAAAGTATTAACATTTTTTAAAATTTTGATTATTACAGTTTATAAGCACTTTAACTGGTCAATTATTGTGACTTCTTAACAGACTGGCAAAAACAATGAAATCATTTGTTATAATAAGAGGCCTAAATAAAATTTTAAACATTAGTTTAACCTCGAGTTTAACTATGGTGGGGGTACTTATTGACCCACCAATTTGGTCATCACCAGTCGCTGCTGGAGAGAGAAAACAAATATTTTTATGTCAGCAGTTAATGTTTAGATAAAAAGTTAAACTGCACTGCAAGGTCGAAAAAAAGGCGATACTATGAAAATCCACAGGTAGGCACCACAAAAAGGCACATTGTTTGGATAATATTTTCATTGTTATGTTTAAGTAGATAAAATTTATTATTTACTGGTGTTATCAGTTCAATAAAAACCCGCATATACTAAAAAAACTTTTTCAACAAACTCTAAAAATTATTGTTTAATTCTTTCTTTGTTATAGATACTTTTAACACAAAATATACGTTTAAATCATAAAAACTACATTAGACAAAGGATAAACGGAATGTTTTTAATATACAAAAAAATATATTAAAGATTTAAGTAAGCGGTGTCTAATAAAAAACACCGAAGAATAGTAACAAAAATAACTTTACAAAAATGTATTAAAAATAAGGAATATAGTACAAATAAGCAGGAATATTCTGAAAATTTACATTAAACCCCATACTTATTCCCGTTTAAATTCCATTACTTGCCAGGCTTTCTTGCTGTAATTAGCTCCATCTCTCTCTCGGACCTCTCTCTCTTTCGTTGGCTGCAAATAAATTCACAGCAGCAATACGACGGGTCATGTTATTGGTTAACCCGCACCATTTTTAAATAAAGTGTTAACATTTTTTACAATTTTTAATTATTACAGTTTGAAAAAGCACTTTAACTGGTCAATTATTGTTTCTTCTTAAAAGACTGGCACAGTCAATGAAATAATTTCTTATAATAAGTGGCCTAAATTTTTATTTTTGAGTTTTAATTATCATTGTGGTATAGCAAATATTAACTTACTCATCTAATTGGTTTGGTTCATATTTGCTGTCGGATTGGCTATGTTCAGACACATGAACATTTATTGGAGAGGATACTAATGTATCTATTTCTTGCTCTATTTTTATAACTGAAAAATTATCAATATGTCTAGGTTCTTGCAATTCCTTATTCATGGTAAAATGATTTTCTCCGTCCTTTGTATTTAATTTAGCTTCTTCCATATTATAATCTCATTGTAGCGCTAAAATAAACTTGCCTATGCCGATGTCGCAAATTATCACTATTTTGAACGGACTAATAATAATTTATTAATGCTCTAAATTAAAGAAAGTAAATTATATTAACCAAGGAATACAACCAAAGATAAAACAAACATAGCTAACCTAACCTGAATAACTCTTCTTTTCTTCTCCTTCTTATATTTTTTGGCTTGGCTGCTTTTAAGCGCCATCCACCAGCACAATGCGTAGATAACCTCTTTTGTCCAGCTCTAGGTCATAGCAAAGAGAATGGACAAGGGGAGAGAAACAGTTGATTTACCCCCACCAATTAAGAAATGGCACACACCTGCGACTTGTGATTGTGTTCAGCGACCGAAAGAGCTCGTCAAAGTTTTATTTTATTCTTGCTTAACGTTGGTAAAAAGGACGTGCTTGTTTAAAAGTATGGATTTATTTATAATTTTTTGTTTCAGTACGCACTTTTTACGTAACATTTTTGTGTCTGAATCAATACTATCAGCCAAATATCTTGCGAACTTTCACCGGTTTGATGGTTAACTTAACACAGCGGGATTACTCGTCATGCGCATGGGAGGTTCCGGCTTGCTATTGGCTGTTATAAATGTCAAAACTCTTGACTTTCACATGTTCAATATGGCTGATGTTTTGTGATTGTTGTGGCTGTATATTTGTTTTGTGTTTTATTCGGTTTGATTTTACGTGTGACCTGTGTTATAGATATAAATTATTGAAACAAAATTTGTTGGAATTTATGGATTTTTTTAATAAATTATTTTTAAATTATTTACGTTGTTTTTTTTTGAATAAAAACAAATTAACACTTAATCTAGGATTTATTTATGTAACAAAACATTATATACATACGTAAAATATATTTAACGAATATCTTGCTGGAGGTAAAAGCACAATGAACCAATAGAGGATTTCTGTGTGCGTCACTCCCTATTTAAAAAATTTGCTTGAACTGTAAAGACAGATAAATGATCAGTTTAAAAAGTATTAATAGTGATAAAAATTATACTAAAGCGAAAAAATAAAAAGGCCTAATGCCTAAACACTTAAAAAACTTAATAACTGACCCAGTTAAGGTACAAACCAAGATAGAGTGTGTCTACTTAAGTTCAAATTCAAATTCAAAATTCAAATTCATTTATTCATGTTAATAACAATTAGTTTACACAAGTCATAATAAAACAGTTAACAATAAAAATTCGTACCATAAGGCAAACTTATTATTAATTTTACGAAAAAATTTAACCATTCGATTTTAATTGTTTTCAGTGATAGGTATATGAAATATCTCAAAAATATAAATTTATATTAAGAGGAAAGTACACTTATTTTTGTCAATATCGAAAATTTGTGGAAAAAAGATGTTTAGAATTAGGATTTTTTTTTCTGCAATAACGAGCATTTTTGAGCTTCTTTTACAAAAAGTATTTTATTTCAAAATAAGTATCCAGTAATGTGGAAACTAAAATTTTCATTTTTAATTAAAACCTACAATCTTATCTGCTTCCTCATACCTAAAAAAACAAGTATGTAGATATCGAATAAAATGGACCAAGCACAGTGGCCTATGGAAACTGAAATCCTACTACGCTTTTCTTAGAAACTGTCAGAGCGCGTCCGAATAAGATAGGGTGAGTTAATCGCATACCAAAGTGTATCTTCCACTAATCTGGACAATTTGAGATGCGCGCGTTTCAAAGAAAGCGGAGTAGGCTGTGTGCTGTCAAAAAAACATGCCATTTTGACATTGTCGAGCGTGGCTGTTTTTTTTTAGTTTTGAAGAAAATAATTCAAGGATAACGAAAAATAAATAACTACGATTCGAACGATTTCCACAAGCCGAAATAATAACAGTAGTTTAAAATTGACATATTTATAAGTCCGTAGCCGCTTAACGTAAGTGCCCACACGTCCCGCTTTCGGCGGGGACGGTCCCAAGATCATTAGACTCAGCGGTTGCCTCTGCTTGTAAAACCCTAGCCAAACATTGCGTACCAGCCTACTACGTCACATATGTATCGCAGCCGCTGGTTCATGGCGCCAACGCCAACGTAGCAAAACAAGGACGTCTCGGACGGATAATCATTATAGGGGGAAGAGAGAGATATGCATGTATTTAAAAATCAGCCCTGAATTACCTCCCCCAGCACAAATTATTATTAAGTTAATTTGTGCTTTCTTAATTACATTCTACGTTAGGTAATAAATAGGTTAGGATAAAAACGGGATTTGACAGCATTTAAAAGTTCAATTTTTTTACGAAAAATTTTTGGCTTATAATTAGTTGACTTTAGTAAACAATGCATAGAATTTTACTATTGAGCCATGCAATCATGAGGGTTATTTTTTCATTAAATGAGTAAAGTGTGTACAAAGTCTGTTTTTGTTTTTGAGCCAATAAAATAAGAAGACATTTGTATGTTTAAATTGTTTTTCTACTTGTCTAATCAGTTAACTTATTAAATTTTAAAGTTATATTTCATAGTGTGTCTTTTTACATTGGCGTAATTTATATTTTTTTTTAAATAAAAATTTTACGAAAAAAGTGTTATTTCTAATTATAATCTTTGAGTTAGTCTAAGAAAAAATCAGTCATCTACGAGGTTTTGTTAAATACGTAACTTTTGTTCAAGAGTAAAGTACCTGTATTTTTGCTAATATCGAAATTTTTTATAAAGGAAAGATGTTTAGAATAATAATTACTTTATTTATTATTATACCGATAGCGTGTCTTCGGAAGTTCTTACCAAATGAGAAAATTTTTAATTATTAACTTTACGAAAAAGTGCTTCTTCATAAGAAGTTTTACTTAATAAAAAAATACATTTTCGCAAAAAATATTTGTAAGGTTGGATGTACAGGATGGCTTAAAAAAACTGTTTCCAGATTAAAATACAGGGCATTTTCTAACTACGGTACGAAACTTTTTAAAGGGTAATATTCCATGTCATTTTATAAAGAAAAGTTTCTATAAACATATGTCCGAAGCTGCTTCGTTTCTGAACTTCAAGGCGTTTTTTAAAACGTCGGTATTTTATAAATATCTTAAATACAAAGCTCACATACAAAAAATGTACGACACTAAAAATGCGTATTTTCATTTGCTTTATAGAAAAAAATATAAAAACTACATAAAAAGCCAGTAGCATATTTTTCTCTCAATAATATTGGCTGTTGGGCCCACTGAGACGCTTATACAAGACCCAATGAAGTCAATCTAGTTAAAACTTTACAAGCGCTTTATTTCATCAAACAAACACACCAAATTTGAACCCAGTCGATTTAAGGGTATTTAATATATTTATAAAATATCGATTTTTTTTTTAACTTTAACCCTGTATTTTAGAAACATAGCAATTCCGAACATATGTTTATAGAAACTTTTCTTTATAAAATGACATAAGAAATTACCTTTTAAAGTTTCGTGCCGTAGTTAGGATATACGCTGTGTATTAATTTGGTAACAAGACTTTTTAAGCCACCCTGTATATCCAACATACAATTATTTTTGTGGAAATGTATTTTCTTATCAAGCAGGACTTTTTATAAGGAGGCACTTTTTTCGTAAAGTTAATAATTAAAAAGTTTCTCATTTGGTAAGAACTTCCGAAGACACGCTGTATATGTAACTAATTTTCATTTACTTTTTTAGATTACCCAACTTTTTGCTGGCTAATTACACTACTACCGAATCCAGGAAACCTTTGTTGGAAACTTTTGAATAAAAGACTCTGTACTGTTAGGCTCATAAATAAAAAATAATATGATGTCCTGTAGTTCAAGAAAAGCGTATATCGGCGTACCTAATGTAGCACTGTACAATACTTTATTCATAACTTTATCCCTTATCTAACCAACTTAACAATGTTTTAATACAGTCTTTATACACATCGTGCCACTTTATAAGTAATTTTTGCCAATGCGTGGAAAGACGGCGGTCTAAATCGAGACAACAGTTGTTTATGTTTATATCAATAGTACGAGGTCATACGCAGCCCGTAGAATATTGTTTTTAGTTTTCTCCCAAGGGTTTTTTTAGACCTTTAGCTCTCTTACGTTGTGTTTTTATTTTGTTATCACTTACAACTTAAAAATCTGCCTCTTTGACACCTTCTTTGTCTTAAGTGTATTATTTTGCATTTAACGCTTACCTCGATACGTTTTCCATGGACAGGAGAACATAAAAAAATTAGGTGCGTAGCTTTTTTTTAAATCTAATAACTGAGACATGGGACCCACACCAAACAGGTGTACCAAAGCTATTGGCCTTAAGAAAACATTTTGGTAAAGAAGGTTTTTTGCCAAACCAAATTGATATATTTGATACTACAAAATCTTAGTGTTGAATGTGAATCCTTTATCTGTTGTATTTTTTTTGTTATAATAAATATTTTAAATTATTCTATATTTCTTAAAATAACTATAGATAGTTGATTTTTTCACTCTACAATTTTTTATATAAGAATTTTAATTGCCTCTAATTATAAAAACAGGCAGATATTTTTGTAAAATTTGTGATTCACAAATTTTGGTGAAATTCATGAAAAACATACAGCTAGTAAATTTATATTTAAAACTTAAATTTTCTTCTAGAGGAGGGAGGGGAAGCGGATCCTAGCTGCGTCCGTCCTCAAAATAAAATTTTATTATTTACTATATTTAAGTAGTTAGTCGGCGAGTTTTAAATATTTTTTTTTGTTTAATTACTACCAGCGATTTTTAAATTAACGCTTTAAATACAAAAACTTACCAACTATTTAACTTCCAAAGATGTAAACGACGACAATTAAAAAAAAAAGCTAAAGTAAGAAATTCTATTTTTTTTTTTTTTGATTATTAATGACACAGTCCAAAATTCCAAAGCCTATTTTTATTATCTGGGATAATTAAGAAATTGATTCTCTTCAGGGAAATGAGAGCTAAATCTAATTTAAAATAATAATACTTTTAGTATTAAACCGAAAAATGTATATAATAAAATTAAAATAATTACGATCTTGGGAATTTAAACACCCATTACGTTATTCTTCGAACTTTTTTTATATTTGTTTAATACAAACTCATTAAAATTAAGTAGTGTTCTCTATAGTGTCCTATTTAAAAATAAAATTATTGAAATTTTATATTTTACTTTTGTACTATTTTTTGTACATATACAGTATAAGCAGCAGCCCTAGAAAGATCCCGATTGACCACAGTACCCTCTAGTGACATATTTAGAACTATAATTTAGCCAAAAAAATTAAGCCCATTTTAAAAGCATGTCGATTACACTCCTTCTTCTAGGTCTCCATAGTAAGTGTACAAAGTATACTTATTCTTACATTGTTGTTCATAACAAATCCACTAAAGCAAAATGACTTCACATGTTTTTTTATTTGTAACCAATGATCTAAAATATTATTTTTTAAATCAGTGTTTGTAACATCCTTTTTTTTAATTGTAAAAATATCTCTGTTTTCCCAAAAAGTTTAAACTCATACTCATATGTATTTATCTTCATTTTACACAAAAGGAATGTTTAATGTGTATAATATATGTATCTGTAAACAGTAAAAAACCTGAACCTTGGATAACGCCAGAACAATCGAAAAAACTTGAAACAATTATATGAATTCAGAATGAACAGGATCCTAAAAAGTCCTTAAAAAAATTAAGCAAAACTTAGATATAAGAAATATTGATGGTAACTTAAAAAATGTTAGATCTCTTGGAAATGGAACTGTAGTTTTAGAAAACTTTACAGAACTTCAACACAATAAAATAAAATCTGTTCTAAAACAAAACCAAGACTTTCAACTAAAAAAGTTAGCATGGAACCTATGATGATGATTACAGGTATTGAAATCGGCTATATTCCTGAGAAATTCGTTGAAGAAATCTTAGAACAAAACTCGGAAATACAAAGAAAATTTGGATTTGCAAGTCCGTCCAGATGTTTTTAAATACTTTCTTAAATCCTATGATCTCCATTTTGACCTAACTAAATTATTTGTCCAGGAATACATCGGATCTAGCTTATGATATACTTACTTTTTCTGAAACCTGACTACATGATGGTATCTACAACAATGAATTATTTTCCTTATCATTTGAAGTGATTTAAACAAATAGGAACCAAAAATTAACCAATAAAAACAGAGGAGGTGGAGTGTTGTGTGCAGTTCAAAAGAATACAGCATCTGAAAGGATCGAACTAGACTATTCCTCAATATCTGAAATAGTGTGTGTAAAAGTGCATCACCCCTTAAAATCCATGTTAATATTTGTCGTTTACGTTCCTCCTAATAGTAAGTTAACTGACTATGAATCTTTATTTTCGCTTATTGAGTCAACTTTGGCTATATTTAGATATGACTTCATAATTTTGGGTGACTTTAATATACCTGATCCAAATTCACCAATTGGTCTAAACTTCTTAAATTTTTGAAATCTTTTGAATAGTACTCAGTTTAATAATGTTAGGGATGTAAATCATAGAATTTTGGACATTGCAGTTTCTAATTTAGAATGTATAGCAGAAAAATGTTCTGAACCAAATATAAATGAAGACCCTCATCATCCCTCTCTCGATGTAAAAACTGATCTTCTGGAGGTCGTCACCACTTGTAAACCCAATAATCCGCCATTTTGTGTCTTTCCAAATGCCAGCTATTATGGAATATATACTACAATTAGGGATGCTAATTGGAATGCCATAGGGAGTGCTACGAACGTTAATGAGGCCTTAGAAATTTTTATAATAATATTATGAATATATTTGATATATTTGTTCCAAAAAAAAAAACCAGAAAAAGTAAATACCCCCTGGTTTACTAAGGAAATTATAAGTAACATTAAACTTTACAAACGTACAAATATACCTCAGTGTTTGACGGATTTTAGGTATCTTAGATCTAAGATTGCGAAAGACTGCTTATCAGAAATACCAAATTCAGTCTGTGCAACCTATACAGCACGATTCAAAATATTTTTGGAATTTTATTAATAGTAAAAAGGCACTCTCATGGCATCCCAAGGGAGATGACCCTAGACGGACTTAAGTATGTCGGGGAGGAAAACGTTGCTCAAGCCTTTGCGACTTATTTTGGGTCTTGTATTTGACTCCGGGAACTGTAAACAATGAGAGTTGTGATGATGATGATCTAGATGCGGTTTTTGGTTTACTGTAGTTGTCGGAAGAGGAAGTTATTAAGGCTATTGTTAAAATGAATAATAAAAACAGCCAAGGTCCTGACGGCATACCAAGATATATTTTAAAAGGGTGTAAAAGCTTAATTGCTAAACCGCTTTACAGTATGTATCTATAAAAAGTTACAAATCTAATTTTTATGCTACATCAGGAGTACCGTAAGATTTTACATTGGGCCCTCTTTTGTCTTAGAAAAATCTATAAAAAATCCAAAATTCTTCTTTTTGCGGACGATGTAAAAACATTTAACAATATTGATGATTGTGTTGATCTTTAAGATGATCTAAATAGGTTGTATGATTGGAGTTTAAAGAACCGTTCATCTTTTAATATTGATAAATGTAAACATATTAGATTTTCACATTTAAAAAACCTCATATTTTATTATACGTTTAACATAAAAAATCAATCTACTAAAAAGTAGAGCTTCATAAAGATTTAGGAGTTGACACTACAGTATCTTTCCAACAACCAACATCTTGAAGATATAGTTGGTAAGGCTTACAGAAATCTAGAATTTGTTTTACGTAATTCAAGGAACTTTAAATATATAAGGCCATTAACAATACTTTTTAACAGTTTCGTTGGGTCAAAACTAGATTATGCATTATTTGGTCTTTAAGCTATACACAATATATTATTATGTTGAAACAAATAAAAAAAATTCGTATAACAGATAGTATATTAAAAAAACAACATGTATACAATAACTTCCCAGTAAACTAAAGAGATACAACCTTATGACATTATATGACAGAATAATTTACACTAGCATAGTTCATTTTTTAAACTTATGAATGGATTAGCGTTTGATAATGTAACTTTAAAATCGGTGAATATGTGTGTTCCGAACAGGACTAGAATGGTTGGCTTTAGAACTTTTAGTATTAAGACATATTATAGAATGAACTATTAAAGAAATCTCCTGTAAATTCAATGATCATAAATTATAATAAACATCAGCAATTCTGTGATATATTTGGTGACTCTAATAAAATATTTAGAAGGAAAATTAAGAATGTATTATATGGTAAAAATAATGGTGTAATGTGTAGTTAGACTATTAGTAGTAGAATATATGTAGGCAATAACTAATAAGTAAGTATTAAGTAGCATAAGGAACTGGATACTTGGAATACTCTTGTCGTGTTCAAAGTGTCTCATTATTAAACACAACCTGTAATTAGGCATAGATATTGTATGTATCTGCCTGTAGATGTTGTTGAACAAATAAATAAATAAATGTTATTTTGTCAGTTTTGAGTTTAAATTATGGCAATCTATCTGGTAGATAATATATACCCCCTTTCCAAAAATAAAGTCAATAGTTTAACAAATAGGAAAGTTTTAAACATTTAAAAAAAAACATTAAACTTTATTTCCCGTAAATTGATATTTTTGACCTACATGGTTTTAAATTGTATAGGAAGTCAAGTCAATGAAACCAAAAACCTAACCTAACCTCAAAAAATAAAAGGAGTGAGAGTGCTGTTGCTATTTGAATTTGTTTTTAAAATGTATTTATGGATACCCAATCCTGGTGTTCATAAATACTGCGTATTTAAATACTTTTTTTCTTGGTATTTGAATATATTCAGTATTCGAATACTTTTTCTTTACGGTATTCGTATTCAAATACCGAATTTTAGTATTCGACCCAACTTTGCAACACATTTTGCATCTTGGGCTCCCTACTATGAAGTTGGCTGGACGAGGCTTTAAACAAGTCCAGCAATCACTAACAGTCCAAGGCGCTTGTAAAGCCTCTACCTTAATTGGTCCAGTAGCGTCTTAGTGGGCACCACAGACAATATTATTAAGAAAAAGGGCGCATACATGGACTTGAATAAAGTTTAAATTCTTTTTCCATTTTAATTAAGCAGTAAAAGGCAAAACATTTTAGTCTTTTGTATTTTCTGCAGTTTCTCAGCTTCTGCTTTCTGAAAAAAATTGCAGCTTTTCACTTTAGGTCATTTTAAAAGGTAGCTATAAATATCGTAAAATAAAATCCAAAACTAAGAAATTAATAATTTCTACCTTAGTAATTAAGGTAAATGACGATTTTTAATAAAATATACGACTGCTTATTTATTTGGCGGCAAATATTTCATGTTTTTAGTTTTACATATTGTTGCTTTTTATATCATGTTGTCTATGGGTATATTTTAGAACAAATTGAATTGGCTTTAAATATTTTCCTTTCAAAAAACGAAGCTAGATACAAAGTAAATACAAGAGGCTAAAACTTGATTGTTAATTTCTTATCAGAAAAAAAACTTTATAAAATTGTCAGTAGTGTACTTTATCATCGGCTGTGGTGCCCACTGAGACGCCACTGGATCCAATATTCCTAATCTAGGTAGCCTTATTACATTAAATAAGTGTTTAAAATATATCTAACTTGGTTAAAGTGTTCCCAAGATATATAAAAACTCCGTCTGTCTTTTTTACATTAACGCTGCGAGTTGGGGACAAGAACCTAACTTTTGTTTTTTGAGCATGGGTCCCATTTTAAGTACAAAAATACTAAATTGGACAAAATTACCATATCAAAAAATAATAGATTTTTATGTCCATTTATCATTAAAATTTATCGCAATAAAGTTTTGAAAAATTGCAGGTAGTAGGTATATTATTTAACAGTTTGCAAGAATTGCAAGAATTTTACAGTTAAAATAGACTGTGTTTCTATAAGTCTTATACAGGGTGTCTTACGGTCGATGGTACCTTAGACGTTTACGGAAAACGGGACATTGGATTTTTTGAAAATTGGCAACATCGGTAATGGCTTATGATGTAATGGTAAGTTTTCACATCTGACATTTATTGCATGATATAGAAGTCAGAGAGAAATGTAAACAATAAAAAATTTCTAGCCAGACTTGTCTGATGACTACAGGTTAACCGGCCTACAGAGCCTGATGCCTGATTTAACGTTTGGTCATATAGTTATTAATAACTTCGTCAAATTGTTCTAAACTCCCGAGTTTGTTTAATTTTAGAGTCCTCCTTCGTTCTACAAGGCAGACAGACTTGTTCCTTTTAAACCCCATCAGAACAGACATAGGTAGTAAAAAGACTCAATTAGGCGAATTATGAAATCGTTAAATGGATTACCAGTGGAGCTAAACTTTAACTGCGCGCTCCAGATAAGCGCTTAAAGAAGGTCATTAGGGGCCGTTTCTGCGTCGTTACAAACGTTTGATTGGCAGTTTTATTTCTAGTTAACTTTTGTGTTTTTCTTGTTATTTTGTTACTATATTTTTAACTATATGTAGGTATACCTTTTTAATTAACTGTTTTCAAATCCTGTTTGATCTTTGTTATGTTAGTTTCTTGAAGTTTTTGTTTCCTTTTTACTTTTTTGTTTTTGTAATTGTTTTCCAGTTTTCCCGTCTGGAAGTAATTTTTATATTTATCATCATTTTTAACAATTATGTTTTTTATATTTTGTTTGTTATTGCATTTTAAAGTATAGATGATGGAGGCGATAAATACAGGTAAATTTCTTATTCCTTACATCCCTTACATCATAAGGATCTCAATTATTTGATTTCCGTCGATTTGAGTATTTCTTATTACAAGAAAATGATGAAGATTTTTGTAATTATTGTTTTGTTTTTGGCAAATTTACTATGCTATAGAGAAAAATATAAAAAAAGTATATTAGCAATTGTTTAATATTTTGTATCAAATTTAATGTATATAAGGGCTATCATACTTATACTTGCAATTATTTGCAACACTTCTTTAATAGTATATAGGGAGCCCACGATGCTAAATGAGGATTTACTCGAGGCGTCATACG
Source organism: Listronotus bonariensis (assembly GCA_014170235.1). Classification (NCBI taxonomy): domain Eukaryota; kingdom Metazoa; phylum Arthropoda; class Insecta; order Coleoptera; family Curculionidae; genus Listronotus; species Listronotus bonariensis. Next base: position 20,071 of record JACEGR010001841.1, on the reverse strand, counting down.
GACCTATTGGGTTGCAAAGCTTAGATGATAAGAAGAAAAAAATGTTATATAATGTATACCTTTTCATCCGCGGGGAAGCGGCTATAGACTTTTAAATGTGTCAAAAATATTATTATTATTGTGGCCCCTGTTGTGGAAATCGTTCGGGTCATATCGTATTATATATTTTATTGTATCTCTAAATTAGGTCCAACATAAATTTACACTCCCTTAACTTTTTTCTTTTATCTCTACAAAATTACCAGAAATATCAGTTTATTGGGCTAATTCTGTAGTTTTTAAACCAATTTATCAAATGTTTATTTTTCTCTTTGCGCAGCCAGGCATAAACAGGTATATTTTGGTGCATGTACGTTCATAACGTACGCTCATCTTATTTTAAAGATATTTTTTTAATATGATGATATACGGCGTCTATAAAAAATGTGGTAATACAAAAATAGGGTGCTGTGTTAAAAAAATTATGATTCTAGAAAAGAAAATGTTGGATTTTGAATACAGAGGTATGCAAAACCCTGGAAAATGTTATTTTTTTCAAGAGTAAACTAAATATTTAATATTTTCATTTTTTATAGTTTTGGGAAATATGGCCATTCAAATCTAAAAATAATAACTTTATTTTATTTTCAACACTAAACTTAGTGCTTTATTCGATATGAATGTGACTGCAACGCCAAACAAAATATGATCTTATTCGGGCCTGTCAAGAGTATGTTTTTATTCTGTATGTCAGTAATAATAAATAATAAATAATTTTTGTTTTAATTCATTAAAATCAAAACAAAATAAATGCCCAATGTAAGGCCGAAAGTAACCACTTCGAGCGCGCCAATCGATTTAATTTTTTCCTACTGTGGCTTCACTCCGAGCGAATAGCTTGAAACTGGAGAGATAATAAAAATTTCACGTATCTTAGATTTGGATGACCATATTTTTAAAACTATAAGAGATAGACACATCAAATATGGTATTTTCTCTAAAGCTCTTAAAATGTCTAAGCAAACCTTCGACATTTTTCTCCTAAAACAGGAAAAATCTTTAAAGTCACGCCGATGTCGTAGCATTTCTCAATCGGCCCAGGTATAAAAAAAGAGGGAAAGGAAAAATCAATAATAATATCGTAAATGTTATACAATAGAAAATGAACATACAGAAGAATCAAATTATTACAATTTTATGCAATTTTTTATTTTGTAAATGTTTCTAATATATACTCGGTAGTTACAAATGTTGTTAAGAAAATTTAAGGGCAGATTCTACTACTGAAAATATGAAAATATTACGTTTTTCCCAGGGGAAAGGTGATTTTTTTTGCTCTTCAAAAGTTTATGCACCCCTGGCTTTTGTATGAAATACCCTCCGTATTTAAATACAACAGAATATGTATAAAAAGTATTTTTTTTAGGTGAATCTTTTCTTTCTATGGTTTGGGTCGTATTATGCTGGGAAGCCTGATTTTTTCTGTTCTGATTTTTTTCTTGATTAAAACTTTTTATGTTTCGTACCTTCTGTAAAGTTCATCCTGTCGGCGCACATGGGTCCGCAAATTCTTCTGTTCTCTAAGATAAGGTGTTTTAAAAAAGTGTTTTTATTAAATATCTTAAATAGCTTACCTAACCTTGTGTTGTTCAGTTGCCTTGAGATTCATATGCTGTAAGGACATTCTATGCCCTAATCGAGACAAAAACTTATAAAGGATAAACAAAGTAGTAATTTATTTTCAAATACAAATTCTGTGTTCAAAGGTCTCCACTTCCCTTATCCACATAAAAAATGCTTGGGAAAATAGTTGCACGTTCACCTTTCTTCATATGGAAGAGAGCCTTCTTGCGTATATTGTTCAAAAGTACTATTTGGTCGCCGCCACTGAACCTGACTACCAAGCATCTGTGTTGTTATATAAATTTGTTGTCTGTTACGTGATTTGTGCAAGTGCTTGTTCAAGGTATTATTTTTTGATAAATAATAATATATTTTTAACTATGAACGTTACCAAAGAAGTTTTAGAAAATATCAATAATATGATTAATAACCAAGACGAAATTTTTAATCGTAAAAAATTATCTGATTTAAATGTTGGGGTTGTTTACATAATTAAAAAAATGGTTCCTATGAATGCACAATTTGGTAAAACAGTTCTTGTTACGCTATTTGATCGACCTAATAGGGAAACATTTAAAGTATTTTTGCCGAGTCGTGTATCTGACAATATGTCCCATGATATCATTTCAACAATAAATGCTTCGAATGGCAAATACACATTAACCTATTTGGGGCAGAGTAACCGTATATTTCCTAATAACAGCCATAGTTCTAGAGCAATATTAACTTTTGGTATTTTGGAATAATTTTTTCTATTTTTATTTTTAATGTATCATAGTTAAAAATTATTATTATATATCTGATCATATCTTGCACATTGTAAAGTACAGTCATATTTTTCTTTGTAATTAAAGATGCTGGACGATATAATAACTGACGAATGTAGATACACCTATGTGTTTTGGTTGGGGTTCAGAGATATGGCTACGATATCTTGGAGTTTGCAAATGAAATGGATGATGAAGTAGCCCATAATAAGTGTAGAAAATATATGGCAGATACTACGCTTTTGTTAGCAGGGGCACATACATGTGATAGGTTTTTATATGGTTCCATAAACCTCGAAGAATTTTGTATTGAAATGATTGATCAAGATTTAAAAGAGTATCTAATTAATATACCACATCTGCCCGCTGAAATAACGACAAAGTATGAGCTGATACCAACAATATCCGATCGATACAGCGGATGGGGCAAGCAGAGATGAACCTATGCTTGAGGCAACACCACTTCTTCCTAATTATAGCGATGATATTGATGAAGGAATTTGTGTTTAATGCAAACTGTTAAAAATCACTGTACCATATACATTTAATTTTGTAATAAAAATAATTTATAAATAAATGTCTGTAATACAATATTGTTGTTTTAATTTGCCTAGGTTTTATTAGTTACCCTTGTTTAGAATACAGTTAGGTTCATATAAATGAATAATTCCTATAAAATAATTGTTCACACTGTATAGAATCACTTTATCTTATATTAATTTTAGGAATAAAAGTTATTTGTTATAAAATGTTGAGCATGGTCTTAAACCCAAATGCAAATGCAATCATAAGATATTAATTTTCTGCAGTGGTATACGAGGTTTATGTCAAAAAATATAAATATTTTGCTTAAGATTAAAGTATCTTTATTTTTACAACATTGAAAATTTTAATTAATATAAGATGTTTAGAATTAAAAATAGTATTTAAATATGTAAACTTCTTCATCTTTAAGAAAGTACTCTTTTTGATATGTTATTAGTAAACCATGGTATGTAAGACAATGTTTAGAACTGTCAAACAGAGCGTAAAGTCACAGAAAAGCTTATTATCGCATAAAAGTTTGCCTTTATATAAATAAGCTTGCATAATTAAACCTTATTTTAATTCTAAACATTTTAATATAAAACTGTCAATATTTAGTTTAAAAATCAATATTTGATGATTGATTGATCGAAACTTTTAAAACACCTTTTCGTAAAACTATTTATATTATTGAAAACATATTTCAAATAGTAGAAACTAAAGCCCTATATAGTTGCTGTACATAGAAAACAATAGTGTTAAACCAGTAAAAAGAGTGGCGAAAATCACTTTTTTCTTATATTAATTTTAGGAAAAAAGATTATTTGTTATAAAATGTTGAAGCATGGTCTTAAACCCAAATGTAAAATGCAATCATAAGATATTAATTTTCTGCAGTGGTATACGAGGTTTATGTCAAAAAATATAAATATTTTGCTTAAGATTAAAGTATCTTTATTTTTTACAACATTGAAAATTTTAATTAATATAAGATGTTTAGAATTAAAAATAGTATTTAAATATGCAAACTTCTTCATCTTTAAGAAAAAACTCTTTTTTTATGTGTTATTGGTAAACATGGTATGTAAGAAAGCTTAGGAACTGTCAAATGAGCGAAAAGTCACAGAAAAGCTCGTTATCGCAAAATAGAGATACGAAAAGGCATTTGAAGACTTTAAAAACGATATTTATGAAAAAATGCAATCTCTAGAAAAGCGATTAAATGATTTAATTGTTTCTACCAAAAAAATTTGTCAAAAATAAAGGAACTCCTGAGCAAAATTCATATTTTTGACATATATCTTATAAGATTAAAAAAATAAATTTGATTATTTCATATTGCGTTTTAGATAATGCAGAATCTTTTATAAAAACTAGCCGCCCCGTACCCACTTCGATGAGTGTTTATTATATTGTTCGATCATAATAAAGTATAGCCTATAGAACTCCTAAATAGTGTAGCTTGCTGATTGTGAAAGAATTTTCGTGATCGGTTCAGTATTTCCGAAGATAAGCCTCCTACAAACTAACAAACAAAGAAAGTTACATACTTTACCTCTTTATAATATTAGTATAGATAACTCTTTTTCTAAAACGTTTTTCATATGGTTCCAATGTTATCAGACACACTGCATAAAATTATTAGTTTAAAGTATATCCATAACCTATCTCAGAATATGTTTGACAACTTTACTCGTTAATGAAATTTTCTCGAAAAATTAAAACTTGTAACCTAGAACTGGTAAAATACAGTATATTTTTGTCCAAAACCGCTATATTTTTAATTTACTTATAAAGCAAAGCGTATAAGTGTCTGATCAGATTCGCTACTGTGCTAACAGTTTTTTGTATTAAGTAAAAAATTGTTATATCTCTTTATTCTAGTAACAGCAATTCCTGACGACAACGAATATACCTATATGGTAAATAGTAGTAAAAATCAATAACCCTATCTTTTTATATATATTTTAATCATTTTATTTTGTTTATATTTTAAACAGAATAACTAATAAAGTAGAATTCAGCTGAGAAGAAGCCAGTGTCGTCATAGAAATAAAGACGGCTATCAACTATTTCTTTCAAATTACAGCGTTTAAATAGTGTGCGAGCAACAAATAGGGTAATAATTTGAAAGTGAGTCTAAACTCATGACCACATGGCTTTTCTCTGCTGAATCGCAAGCTAATACTTTGAACAAAAAATACACAACACATAATAATGTTTCATAAAAGTTTCAATCAGTTATTTAACAAATTTACAACTCAGATTTTTTATTTACTTATTTTACAATACTATTTATACATATAAGTTAAACACTACCCCAAAAAGGCTACCTTAATATGGTTCTATTTTACATTTTTTTTTAAACCAAAGGGAACGGCTCTATATATTTTTGTAATGTGTTCATAAACATATATATGTATTTTATGTGCTTATTATATTTGAAGGTTCTATAAGCATTAGTTTTTTGTAAATTATGAACAAAAAACTTGATATTGGTACAATATTAAAAATGACATTGGTTGTTTTTCACAAAAAAACCCTTTATTATGCTAAACGGAAGTACTTAGAATTATGGGTTCAATTCTTTTTCGACTCAAAAAACAAAAATTTTCATGAGTCCGCGAAGAAAAAAACAGAAGTTTTAAATGCTAAAAAATATTGGAATAGAACAAAATTTATAAATTTATTTTTTATTGTAGGATGGGCTTTGGAAAAAATTCTTTATCTGGAAGTAAACATCAATAAGTTTTCGCCTATGGTCGGATCATCCTATGTCAAGTTGCCCAAATGTATTCAAAATAAAAATGCAGTAGTCAATGTGACATAAGATTAATTACTGAATGGGACAATTCCAAATTTAAAACTGGAGCAAGACCCTTAATTGCTCGACCCAACTTTAATACTTGTTCCATTTTTACTGAAGACTTTGTTGCCATTCATATGTCTAAACTTAAAGTTGTGTATAATAAACCAATATACATAGGGTTTTCCATACTTGACATTTCAAAAACAGTCATGTATGATTTTTTATAATTTTATTAAGCAAAAATTTGGTAATAATGCCTCTTTGCTTTACACTGACACGGATTCTCTTATTTTAAAAGTGTTCACAGATGACTTCTATCGCATAATTTTGGATAGACTTAAAAATAAAAAAGTTATAGACATTTAAAATGTGGACAAGTTAGATTGAACACACTGTACAAGTTTATAATTGTTTTTTAATCTTGTCTAGAAGTTGTACTTTTTTAGTTTTATGAAAAAAGTCGATTCTTTGGTCCCCGTCCCTCTCTTATCGATTTATAAAATACACTTACATATCATACTACTAGCCTCTAGTCTTCATTTAAAAAGTACTCCTTAAAAATCAAGAATTTTCAATGTTTCAAAATAAATAAAAAATTTAATATCTAAAAATCTATAAGTATTACGCCAAAATTAAGCAAAAAAATGGCTTTTATTACTTACTTGACTCCCAACCCCTATCCCCTTATTTTAAACCAAAACTATGCCTATTAGAACAAAATAAAAAAATGCTTTTTATCCCTCCTTTTAACGATCACTATTAAAAAAATCTTTGAAAAACTATAAAATCTTTTCTCTATGTCCAAAAATAACTAAAATTGATAATATCTAAAAAAAAGAACGTATCCTAAAACAAAAAGTTATTATTACTCCCCTATCTTTGTTGTAAAACTCTAACATATGAGACCACTCTCGACCTACTAACTCCTGTTTAAAAACACCTTGAAAATAAATTTAAAAAAAATGATGTCCAAATATACCTAAGAATGTTAATACCGAAAAACTATACGTCTTAGACTAAAAAATTTAAAAAACGATCATTATACTTTTCTAACGATTTAGCAAAGACTCGAACATATAACACGACCCCAGCTCCCTTACCCCTGTACTCTTTAAAAATCAAAATGTTTTTCTATGTCCAACAAATACCTAAAAATGATAAAATCTAAGAAACTACCCGTTTTATATTAAAATTCTCAAATAATCGGCCGTTATCTCCTCCATATCGACTTAAAAATTCCCTATCATTTAGCATTTATTTTAGAATCCTTTAAGTTAAACATACAAAAGCATGATTTCTCGTAAATATTAATTAATAAAATTAAGTAGGAAATACTCTTCAACACTCCCTACACAAAAAAAAACAAAATTTGCGTTTAGCTGAAAAACCCGATTTGAATACAAGTTTTAATAACTATAAACATAAATCTATATTAAATGGATAAACAATAATTTAAATAAATGTCAGATATTTAAAAAACTATGCATTTTAAGAAAAAAATATAAAAAAACCCGTAGCCACATACCCTTAACGAATTAGAGGCTACCTTAACAGATACCACCAGTTATATTCATGAATTTCTACCATTACAGACACGTATTTACGAGTTTTAACAAGTCTGAAATTATTCTAAGTCCAGCTTCCCACAAAAAAAAAAGCAAATTTTGCATTTATCTCGAAAAATATGCGTTTTAGCAAAAAAATAATCGAAAAAATCTCCCCAATCCCCATGCCGAATTATCGGATAACCTACCAGTTGAGAAAATTTCGTACCTATATGTCCCCATTTTACTACCCTCATTGAGCCGTCGAGTTAAAATATGTGAAATTTTTACAAGTCCAAACACCTACCCATAAACAAATTCAACTATTGCCTGAGGTTTAAAAATATTATAAATCTTCATAAATAATAATAATTAGTTAAATTAAATAAAAATACTCTTCAACCCTCTTGGCTTTTTGGTGAAAAAAAAGAGGAAGCATGTACGGTACTTGAAAAATGTAATTTAAACTAGTTATGAGTCTTCCGGAATATAAAGCTTGTTAAAATATGATAGCTGTTTCCGGGTTTGAGCAGCTTTTCTCTTTAGCTCCATAAGCTACTGTTGTATGTTGTTTAGTTTTGTTTCACACTCGCGTACGTTTCTTATTCAAAATCACCTTCGAGTTTTTCGTAAAAAAATCACATATATCTTAATATTATAGGTGTTTAAAATTTAGACAATTATATATATAAAAAAGCGTGCAAGCCAACAAACACTATAAATTTTTATACATTTTTAAAAAGGTTGTTTTTAGAAACCCCTTAATACATTTATTTATATATTTATGTAAAACATAAAAACTACCTTAAGTTGCAGCTGGTTTTTAAAAATATTTGAAGGAACTAGCTGATTTATTAGATAAAGCTCCATTTCGCTGTAAACAATTAAATTATTGTATTATTAATTAAACCCATGTATTAGGTTACACTTTGTTAAATATACACACTTTTAAACCAATTATGTTTTTCTTAATTTGTTAACTATTTAGAAAATAAACTTATCAAAATATCTTTAAAAACAAAAAAGACAAAACAAACTAATTGGGTCAATATATTTTTTATCAAAGACATTTAAATTCTTTGGGTGCTAGTATTAAAAACACATAAATAATCCACGCCACAGGTGCCCTGTGGTTTTTCTCATTTACCGATTAGCTCTTGCGCAATGAAGTTCGCCGTGGTTGACGTTCAAGGCTGTTTTACACCCGAATTTTATGCGAAAGAACTAGCAATTTATGATGGCAATCAAATGTTTGGTTATGTATTTAAACCGCTCATACCGTGGCATGAACTGACTGAAGATCAAAAGAAGCAAGTAAAATATCTATATGGTAACCATCATGGAATCCATTACAACTATGGCGAATGGAAATATGAAGAGCTGTATTCTATCATTTACAAGAATCTACGACACGTTGACGTCATCTATGTCAAGGGCCATTTAAAGAAGTATTTTTATAATTATTTAAGAAATAAAACACACATATTATTAGAAAAATTGTTTTTATTATCACACAAATAAACTAATTACATTCGTTTTTTTTTGGTAGAAACAATTAAATCATTTAATCGCTTTTCTAGAGATTGCATTTTTTCATAAATATCGTTTTTAAAGTCTTCAAATGCCTTTTCGTATCTCTAAATCTATTTACTTCAGCGACTTGAATTTTGGATATGATCTAGCTCAAACAATAAACTATACGCCATAATTATTTTAGAATTTTAGCTTAAAAGGTTTTTGAGTTATTAAAATTATGTAAAAATGTCCCGTTTCGCAAAAACGAAACTTTCAGGCTTTATAAAACACCCAGTATAATTTTGATTAGTTTTAACATAATTTGAGAAGTTGCTTATTATATACCATATACATAGGGTTGCCTTGATCTCTGGTATGTTAAATTTTATAAGGAGGTGAAAGAAAGAAAGAAGCACGATATTTTTTGTGTTTTAATATATTTATAAATTTTAGCAGCATTTTAAAGTTATACTGACAATGCAAAATTAATTGCCTTAATAGATTCTGCCATATAAAAAACAGTCTTTGAATTGGCATTATGTGAAAGAACTTAAACTAAGTATTTACATATTTTGATAATTTTTGACGTTTTGTATAAATAGTCGATGTTTTTTAATGGTATTAGATAATAAAGGGGTTCATACAAAATTAAATATCTTCTTTCATATCGTAAATCGGGACTTTTCGCTATGAAATCGGGAAGTCGGGACATAGGACCTAATAACGGCGACAGTTCCGATTTATGGCAACCCTACATATACAGCGTGTCTACTTAAGTTCGCACTATATGGAAAATAATTTAAAAAAATATAAATAGTTTTACGAAAAAGGTGTTTTTTAAAAAGTTTCGCATGCAATGCAATCATCAAATATTAATTTTTTAAACTAAATATTGGAAAATTTTATATTAAAAAATGTTTAGAATTAAAAATAACATTTAATTATGCAAACTTGTTTATACTAAACACAAACTTTTTTTTGCGATAACGAGCTTTTCTGTGACTTTTCGCTCTTTTGACAGTTCCTAAGCTTTCTTACATACCATGTTTACCAATAACACATAAAAAAGAGTTTTTTCTTAAAGATGAAGAAGTTTGCATATTTAAATACTATTTTTAATTCTAAACATCTTATATTAATTAAAATTTTCAATGTTGTAAAAAATAAAGATACTTTAATCTTAAGCAAAATATTTATATTTTTTGACATAAACCTCGTATACCACTGCAGAAAATTAATATCTTATGATTGCATTTGCATTTGGGTTTAAGACCATGCTCAACATTTTATAACAAATAACTTTTTTTTCCTAAAATTAATATAAGAAAAAAGTGATTCATACAGTGCGAACAATTATTTTATAGGAATTATTCATTTATATGAACCTAACTGTATTCTAAACAAGGGTAACCTTGCATATCCATATTTTACAGATTTAGTTAAAAATATTTTTATTTAATAAATGATTTTCTATACTTAAAGTAAAATAACTTTTTATTTAAAACTTGTTTACACTTCAGACATTGTGTTATAGCATGGTTTCTTATACATTCAAAACAGTACTTTTTATGACTACATGGAAACACCTTTTTTATTCGACAAATCTTACACATTAACATTTTTTTAAAAATAAGTGACTCGGGTACAGAATTTATAAATATTTCTACTTGCATATCCATATTTTACAGATTTAGTTAAAAATATTTTTATTTAATAAATGATTCTCTATACTTAAAGTAACTGAGTTGTTGCAAGCAATACACACACTAACCTCTGCTACTTGACAAAGCGAAGTTTCACATAAAGTACAAGACAATTCATTAGTACAACAATTATAACTTCTTTGAAAATGTGTATTTACGTGTTTGTAACTTCCCTGGCTCGAATTGATTGCATGCAAAAATAACACTTGTAACACAAGGGGTAAATTCCTTTTGCAAAGATTCCACAGCAATATAGGATTGGGTTACACACACTGTACGATTTAAATAGTTTGGTTTTATAGCTATGGAAGCTTTAATACTTTTTATTTTGATTGAAGCACTTTGTCCACAAGTTAAGTCTTCTGAATCATCGATTCCACTTTCATCTGAATCACTAGATTCTTCTTCTTCTTCGTATATGTTTTTGTCAGCACGAATAAGCGTATTTTGTCTTGAGTCAAAAATGTCACTTTTCACTTGAAACAGTATTTCTTCGTTACCATAAATCGACTTGATACATGACATATTCATTATGAAAATAAGTTCATATAAATATGGATCCGAAAATTGCTGGCTCATAAGACACAGGGTGAAAAGATTCGACTTTCCGGTCTTTCACCATCAACAATATTATTTGCATTTTTTAAATCGACTTTAAAAACGTAATTTTATTAAAAAAAAAAAAAGATAACCACACAATGACGGTATGTAACAAACTGATATTTGACCAAGAATCCTAAAAAGTTTTAAATTCTAACACCCCTCCTACAACTTTTAAGCAACCAATGACCTGTAACAAACGTTTCTCCCTAAAACTTTTCAAAGCCGTAGAAAGAAAGAAAGGAAGAAATACAACCCATTCTGCATATAAATTGTTTCTTAAATTTTAAGGCATGTCTAACATATTTAAAAAGTATTTTTGCTATTTCTCACGGCATACAAACTACCCGAATTATTGCTTGTGGGAAAAAAACAAAGAATGCATCCCAAGGACATAAAAGAAACCATTTATCTGGGCCCGCCTAAAATCCTCTATTGTGTAAAAGTCAATCAAAAACACCTGTGGTTTTTCTCATTAAATCACTTCTCGAGAGACATTTTAAGACCTACCTAAATAAGCAAAAGGGTATATAAATTTAATTAATGTACACCTGTTTAATTTATGTTTATTAGGTCGTTCTACATAGCCTCCTGAGTAAATACACGGTCAAGATAAGGCGGCTATAAAACCTATGTTAACTAGTTTAAATTACATTTTTCAAGTACCGTACATGCTTCCTCTTTTTTTTTTCACCAAAAAAGCCAAGAGGGTTGAAGAGTATTTTTATTTAATTTAACTAATTATTATTATTTATGAAGATTTATAATATTTTTTAAACCTCAGGCAATAGTTGAATTTGTTTATGGGTAGGTGTTTGGACTTGTAAAAATTTCACATATTTTTAACTCGACGGCTCAATGAGGGTAGTAAAATGGGGACATATAGGTACGAAATTTTCTCAACTGGTAGGTTATCCGATAATTCGGCATGAGGATTGGGGAGATTTTTTCGATTATTTTTTTTGCTAAAACGCATATTTTTCGAGATAAATGCAAAATTTGCTTTTTTTTTTGTGGGAAGCTGGACTTAGAATAATTTCAGACTTGTTAAAACTCGTAAATACGTGTCTGTAATGGTAGAAATTCATGAATATAACTGGTGGTATCTGTTAAGGTAGCCTCTAATTCGTTAAGGGTATGTGGCTACGGGTTTTTTTATATTTTTTTCTTAAAATGCATAGTTTTTTAAATATCTGACATTTATTTAAATTATTGTTTATCCATTTAATATAGATTTATGTTTATAGTTATTAAAACTTGTATTCAAATCGGGTTTTTCAGCTAAACGCAAATTTTGTTTTTTTTGTGTAGGGAGTGTTGAAGAGTATTTCCTACTTAATTTTATTAATTAATATTTACGAGAAATCATGCTTTTGTATGTTTAACTTAAAGGATTCTAAAATAAATGCTAAATGATAGGGAATTTTTAAGTCGATATGGAGGAGATAACGGCCGATTATTTGAGAATTTTAATATAAAACGGGTAGTTTCTTAGATTTTATCATTTTTAGGTATTTGTTGGACATAGAAAAACATTTTGATTTTTAAAGAGTACAGGGGTAAGGGAGCTGGGGTCGTGTTATATGTTCGAGTCTTTGCTAAATCGTTAGAAAAGTATAATGATCGTTTTTTAAATTTTTTAGTCTAAGACGTATAGTTTTTCGGTATTAACATTCTTAGGTATATTTGGACATCATTTTTTTTAAATTTATTTTCAAGGTGTTTTTAAACAGGAGTTAGTAGGTCGAGAGTGGTCTCATATGTTAGAGTTTTACAACAAAGATAGGGGAGTAATAATAACTTTTTGTTTTAGGATACGTTCTTTTTTTTTAGATATTATCAATTTTAGTTATTTTTGGACATAGAGAAAAGATTTTATAGTTTTTCAAAGATTTTTTTAATAGTGATCGTTAAAAGGAGGGATAAAAAGCATTTTTTTATTTTGTTCTAATAGGCATAGTTTTGGTTTAAAATAAGGGGATAGGGGGTTGGGAGTCAAGTAAGTAATAAAAGCCATTTTTTTGCTTAATTTTGGCGTAATACTTATAGATTTTTAGATATTAAATTTTTTATTTATTTTGAAACATTGAAAATTCTTGATTTTAAGGAGTACTTTTTAAATGAAGACTAGAGGCTAGTATTCAACCATTGGTTCTCCTCGACGAAAATACACGATGATGATCGAGCGCGACCGTGGCAGCGCTGTGCAGGAACTCCCGACGGCGAGAGAGACTGTCTCCAAGCGACGCGCAAAACAACAAGTTGTCATGTTCTTTGTTCCACTTTTAACAAGTTAAATATTGTATTTGTTTTTAAAAAATAAATAGTTTTTTAAAAAGTAACGTGAAATTCTATTAATACTCAACAAACCCTACATAAAAATGGTCCTTCGAGCATGGATATTGTGCTTAATTAAAGGCAGAAAATACCAGACACGCGGTTATACGCAGGCTGACGACTTGAGCTGGACGATTGGAACTCCGCGCGCCTGACTGTATCGGCGCTTTGGAAGGTGATTTGAGACGCGGATGAGCAAATCGGTGTTTTGTGTGGACGTCTTCTTCGAGGGCTGAGAACAACTAGGACTACAAGGTCAGAGATTTTTACTGTGTTACAACGCAAAGTACAGTGCGTTCCTTTATTCCTATATTTCCTGACATTTTTAAGCCTCTGTTTGTTTTTAGTTTTTATTTTACTTAATTTACATTACAATTTGCCATTTTCACCACTGGTTTGGGTGGTATTTTACACAAATTTGGTTAATTATTTCTTTTTCATACAATCTTACACATTTAACCGATTTGTTTACTTCTTGCTACAATGGCAGATCAGGCTAAAAACGAACGTAGGTCTATCAAAAGTACTCTTACTAGATTTTCAAATTATTTTAACTCTGTAAAGGATACAGACGACTGTAACATTAGTGAATTGCACAGTCGATTATTACGAATTGAGCAACTTTTTGACCAATTTAACACTGCTCAACTTGTCATAGAAAATAACGATGTAGATTGTGACAAAAATTATGACACAGTACACGCCCCAGAGAGGGAAGATTTTGAAAATAAATTTTTTAAAATTACTGCAGAAGTAAAAAAGTTTTTATTTGAACATAGTTTACCACCTCCTTCTGCGACTAATAATACAGGGCGTTTAAGTTTAGATAATCGATCTCAATCTGCATCTGGTGTTTCTAATAATGTAGATCTTTCTAGTGTAAAATTACCGCCAATAAATTTACCGAAATTTGACGGAAAATTAGATCAATGGCTATTTTTAGGGACTCATTTTCCTCTTTAATACACTGTAACAATTTACTTTCTGACGTACAGAAATTTCATTATTTGAGACTTTCCTTAACGGGCATAGCTGCTGAAACAATCGGCTCACTCGAAGTTTCTGATGTTAATTACAGTGTCGCGTGGCATTTACTACAAGAACGCTTCGAAAATAAGCAACTTCTGGTAAATAATCATATAAAGGCGCTATTTAATTTGCCTTCTTTAACAAAAGAATCACATCAGGGACTTCGATCGCTTTTAGATGGATTGCAAAGACACATAAATGCTCTAAAGGCTTTAAAAATGCCGACAGATAATTGGGACGCTCTTATAATTTACCTTATTTCCTCAAAATTTGATAATGTGACACGCCGTGCTTGGGAGTGTGAAAATACCTCACAAAATTCATTACCTACACTTAAAGAATTTACTGACTTTTTCAAAGAACGTTGTAGAATTTTAGAATCTTTAGATCAAGGTAATAACCTTAAACCACAACTTCAAGCTTCAAATCCACGGTATATACACAAAAATGACAAAACTTTTGTGTCTGTAACAAATAAAAATAAATGTTATTTTTGTAAACAAGAGCATCTTATTTATACTTGTCCTGACTTTTTGAAACTGAATTCATTTGAACGATTAAATACAGCCAAACATTTAAGGTTATGCGTTAATTGTCTTTGTGCTGGACACGCAACTAAAGAATGCAGGTCAGCTGGCTGTAGAAAATGTGGTCAAATACACCACACACTTTTGCACTTTCAAAATATCGATAAACAAACATATGCAAACAAAAATCCTAACAATAATAATTCACATAAAGAACAAAATATACCACAGACTACGGAGGTGAGCAATTCAACCGAGTCACCTGTTACGTTAACAATTAATACTTTAAATTCCCCACAGCAAATATTACTTTCTACCGCTATTGTTAAAATTCTTGATCATTTTGGTAATCTACACACATGTCGTGTTTTACTTGATAACGGTAGTCAATCAAATTTCATGTCAGAACATCTTTCCAACATTCTAAAACTTTCCAAGGAAAAATTAAAACTTTCTATTTCTGGAATAAACCAAACCAGTGAAACTATAACTTACAGGGTGCATACTAAAATTTATTCGACAAATACGAACTTCGAAAAACAACTTTCATTTTTAATATTACCTAAGATAACAGGCAACATTCCTTCTTTTTCTTTTGATTTATCTAATTTACATATTCCTAGAAATTTATACCTCGCTGATCCAGAATTTAACCAGTCTGGTCCAGTAGACCTACTTATTGGTGCAGATACATTCTGGGACCTTCTTTGTGTTGGTCAGATAAAACTTGGCAATAACCTTCCCACCATACAAAAAACACAATTAGGTTGGATTATTTCTGGTCCTATTTCATGTAATAATATGTCAAAAAAGGAAACAAAATGTTACTTTTCTAAAAATTCTGAATTAGAGGAACAATTATCTAAGTTTTGGGAATTAGAAACTTATTCACAAACAAAGTTTTATTCACCCGAACAATCTTCTTGTGAAGAACACTTTAAACAGAATGTAAAACAAAATGATGATGGTAGATTTATAGTTTCGATTCCACTTAAGCAATCTGTAAATAAATTAGGTGATTCTAAAACAAACGCTACCAAACGTTTTTTAAACGTTGAAAGAAAACTTGATAAAAACCCTGAATTAAAACTTCAATATTGCAAATTTATGCAAGAATACATTAATTTAAATCACATGACATTAGATCTAAATCAAAACGACAATTCTGGATTCTTTCTTCCCCATCACGCTGTTTTTAAAGCAGACTCTACAACAACAAAGGTTAGAGTTGTTTTTGACGGCTCGGCAAAATCTAGTTCTGGATACTCTTTAAATGACTTGATGATGATAGGTCCTACTATTCAGGACGACCTTTTTCTATTCTTATACGTTTTCGACAATACCCTTATGTTTTAAGTGCCGACATCGAGAAGATGTATAGACAAGTTCTTATACAAGAAAATCAGCGATCTTTACAAAAATTCTTTGGCGTTTTAATGCCAATGATAAAATTTCTGTTTACCATCTAAATACAGTGACGTATGGGACGGCGTCCGCCTCATTTCTAGCTATACGTTCACTACATGAAGTTGCACATATTTGCCGCAATGACAATCCTGATATTAGTTCTATTATTTTACATGATTTTTATGTTGATGACCTATTAACTGGTGGTCAAACCATTGATGAAGTTAAGGCCATTAAAAAAGGCATATCTTCTGTTCTTGAAAAATTTGGATTTCCCCTCAGGAAATGGCGTAGCAATGAGAAATCCATCGAATTTGATAGTAATGACGATAGCATTCTGTCACTAGGTCAATCTGAACCTAACAAAACTCTAGGTTTACTTTGGAACTCTTCTGCTGATACGTTGGAATACACTATTTCCAAATCTGAATTTTCCAACAAGATTACTAAACGTCAAATTTTATCTTCTATAGCACAAGTTTTTGACCCATTAGGTCTTTTGTCACCTGTAACAATAACTGCCAAGATTATTTTACAAAAACTTTGGAAACTTAAAACATCATGGGACGAATCCATTCCTATGGATTTACATACAATTTGGGCTACTTACAGAACACAGTTAACACAATTAAACAGTTTAAAAATTCCAAGACATGTTCTATGCACCAATCCGATTTCAATTCAGCTACATGGTTTCTCTGACGCAGCAGAAACTGGATTTGGGGCATGTTTATACATACGTTGTACTGATTCTTTTGGCAATTGTGTTTCTAATCTTCTTTGTGCTAAGACTAGAGTAGCTCCCATTAAGCAGACAACCATACCTAGACTTGAGCTCTGTGGGGCTCTCCTATTGGCTGAACTCGTTGACAAAATTAAACATTCCATGAAACTTAAATTTGATTCTATATTTTACTGGTGCGACTCCACTATAGTACTTGCCTGGATTCAAACTTCTCCACATTTATTAAAAATATTTGTAGCAAATCGAGTTTCTCAGATACAGAATTTATCTGAAGGCAACCCATGGAGGTATGTAAATTCAATGGACAATCCTGCCGACTGCCTTACTAGGGGGATGCCACCTTTAAAGTTACTCGATTGTTTACTTTGGTTTCATGGTCCCAAGTGGCTTCTTTCTTCACCAGAAGAATGGCCAGACCAAACATTTTTTGTAAATAAATCAAAACTTCCAGATATTCGTAATACAACAACTACCTTACTAGTTTCAAACACACCTAAAGACACATTTATTCTATTTACGACTTATTCTACTTTGACCAAACTTATAAGAATATTTGCACTTTTACTGAGATTTAAAAATAACGCTCAAATTAAATCTGAAAATTCTCATTTACGAAAACTTGGTGCTTTATCTCCGCAGGAGTTAGAAAACTCACTTAATCAGCTTATTCGATTAGCTCAAATCGAAGCTTTTCCTACCGAATACAAATGCTTACTTAAATCCTCTTCTGTGGATTCTAAGAGCAAACTTGCACAATTAAATCCATTTTTTGATCCTGTTACTAAATTAATTCGAGTAGGTGGGCGAATTCAAAATTCAAACTATAACTTTGACAAAAAACATCCTGCTGTTTTACCACCAAAGCATCCTCTAACTATTTTAATAGCTCGACATGAGCACCTTAAATTGTTACATGCTGGTCCTCAAGCCTTATTGGCTTCCCTTAGAGAATGCTACTGGCCTATTTCCGGAAGAAATATGGTTAGAAAAATTGTTCATGACTGTATTAGATGCTTTAGGTTTAACGCTAAGTCTGAAAAATACCTTATGGGTGACCTTCCTGCATCTCGAATAACTCCTGCAAGACCTTTTCAAAACATTGGTGCAGATTATGCTGGTCCTTTTTTACTTCGAGACAGAAAGGGTCGCAATTTTAAGACTTTTAAGGCATATGTGTCTCTTTTTATTTGTCTAGCTACAAAGGCAATACATCTCGAACTAGTAAGCGATTTAACAACTGAATGTTTCATAGCAGCTCTTAAAAGATTTATGGCCCGTCGAGGTAAATGCTCTAGTATTTTGTCAGACAATGGATCTACTTATGTGGGCGCAAACAATGAACTTAAGTCTTTTTTACAAAATTATGGTTCTGACATTGGAGCAAACTTGACAAATGATGGTATTAATTGGAGTTTTATACCTCCAAGGGCACCACACTTCGGTGGTCTCTGGGAGGCTGGCGTTAAGTCAGTGAAATATCACCTAAAACGAGTGGTTGGAAATGCGGCAATTACGTTTGAAGAATTTAATACGGTTTTATGCCAAATAGAGGCTTGTTTAAATTCCCGACCTCTCTGTCCTCTTTCTGATGACCCTAATGACCCTACTTCCTTAACACCTGCGCACTTTATTATTGGCCAGTCCCTCACTACGACTCCTGAAGCTAACTTCATTGATATAAATGAAAACAAGCTTTCCCGCTTCCAACGAATGCAGCAAATTGTACAACACTTTTGGAGTAGATGGTCCAAGGAATATATTTCAAATCTACAGACACGTACTAAATGGAAAGAAAATCATCAACAAGTCCTTAAAGTTGGTGTTTTAGTGTTGATTAAAGACAGTGGACTGCCTCCTCTAAAGTGGGCTCTCGGTCGAATAACAAAACTGTATCCTGGGCTCGACGGTATTGTACGTACAGTGGACATAAAAACTAATTCTGGGACATTTAAAAGACCGGTAGCTAAAATATGTGTTTTACCGAATCAAAGTGACTCACAGTGACAAACAAACCTTATTTAAAGCCTTAAGGCTTTCAAGGGGGCGATATGTTCGGTTTACTATAATATATTAAAAACTTTAATAATTTAATCATACTACTACGGCCCTGAACTATTCAACCATTGGTTCTCCTCGACGAAAATACACGATGATGATCGAGCGCGACCGTGGCAGCGCTGTGCAGGAACTCCCGACGGCGAGAGAGACTGTCTCCAAGCGACGCGCAAAACAACAAGTTGTCATGTTCTTTGTTCCACTTTTAACAAGTTAAATATTGTATTTGTTTTTAAAAATAAATAGTTTTTTAAAAAAGTAACGTTAAGGATATGTAAGTGTATTTTATAAATCGATAAGAGAGGGACGGGGACCAAAGAATCGACTTTTTTTCATAAAACTAAAAAGTACAACTTCTAGACAAGATTAAAAAACAATTATAAACTCTGTACAGTGTGTTCAATCTAACTTGTCCACATTTTAAATGTCTATAACTTTTTTATTTTTAAGTCTATCCAAAATTATGCGATAGAAGTCATCTGTGGAACACTTTTAAAATAAGAGAATCCGTGTCAGTGTAAAAGCAAAGAGGCATTATTACCAAACTTTTGCTTAATAAAATTATAAAAAAATCATACATGACTGTTTTTGAAATGTCAAGTATGGAAAACCCTATGTATATTGGTTTATTATACACAACTTTAAGTTTAGACATATGAATGGCAACAAAGTCTTCAGTAAAAATGGAACAAGTATTAAAGTTGGGTCGAGCAATTAAGGTCTTGCTCAGTTTTAAATTTGAATTGTCCCATTCAGTAATTAATCTTATGTCACATTGACTACCGCATTTTTATTCTTTGAATACATTTGGGCAGCTTGGACAGCAGGGTGTTATCGGCCATAGGCGAAGCACTATTGATGTTTTCAGATAATTTTTCAAAGCCCATCTACAATAAAAATAAATTT